>JBAWJQ010001975.1:0-220093 GCA_037783105.1 Bactrocera zonata | reverse complement strand
TTCCCCAAACCAACGGATTGCTTACTTATTTACCGATCTATCGTAGAACAAAAAAAAAATTTGGTTTGCACCGAACTTATAATACTCTAACAAATACAAAATATTCTTTACAAGTACTTGGTCTGGTCTGTTGTTAAGGGGATCGGTCTGATTAACTCTTTCAAAGATTGCACTGTTGCTGAATTTCATAAAGATATCTCGTCGAATGAAAAAGTTTTCCATACAAGCACTTGTTTCGATCGTTCCGTTTCTATGCTATAGTGGTCCGATATCTTCTTCTTCTTTACTGGCGTAGACACCGCTTACGTGATTAAAGCCGAGTCAACAACAGCGCGCCAGTCGTTTCTTCTCTTCGCTACGTGGCGCCAAGCGGTGCCAGGTCCTTCTCCACTTGGTCCTTCCAACGGAGTGGAGGTCTTCCTCTTCCTCTGCTTCCCGCGGCGGGTACTGCCTCGAATACTTTCAGAGCTGGACTATGTCAATGTCGTCGTATATCTCGTATAGCTCATCGTTCCATCGAATGCGACTTGCAACGTCGACTCATCCGTTGTTGACATCGTCCAAGCCTCTGCACCATATAGCAGGACGGGAATTATGAGCGACTTATAGAGTTTGGCTTTTGTTCGTCGAGAGAGGACTTTACTTTTCAATTGCCTACTCAGTCCGAAGTAGCACCTGTTGGCAAGAGTAATCCTGCGTTGGATTTCCAGGCTGACATTGTTGGTGGTTTTAATGCTGGTTCCTAAATAGACGGCATTGTCTACAACTTCACAGTTATGACTGTCAACAGTGACGTGAGAGCCAAGTCGCGAGTGCGACGACTGTTTGTTTGATGACAGGAGATATTTCGTCTTGCTCTCGTTCACTGCCAGACCCATTTGCGATGCTTCCTTGTTCAGTTCGGAGAAAGCAGAAGTAACGGCAAAGAAGCTGATGCTTGCTCCTTATCAGTTCTCCGCCGCCGTGTTTGAATAGATCGGCCAGTAATCCATCGGCTCTGAAGCTTTGTTGTTTTTTGATGAGTGGTCCGATATCGGTCATTCCAAATACGACAATAATGTGCAAAAAAGATCTTGGTCCAAGCTCAACAAATGGTTACAAAGCCAGGATTGATGCCTCGAGAGGTAATGCTGAGTGTTTGGTGGGATTGGAAAGGAATCATCCACTATGAGCTGCTCCAGCCTGGTCGAATGATTGATTCTATATTTTAGTATCAACAGCTGATGAGATTGAAGCAAGCAATCTAGAAAAAAACGATTTGTTTCTTACCAATTCATACAAACTAAAATCCTAACATTCCTGTAAAATATCTTCTATATTGAATTGGTTCACATGTGGGTTGATGAATTGATATTCACTGCATTTCGTCAGATATAGTAAGTTTGTTTCATGTAGGGACTCTTTTTCGCGCTCTGCTCTGTAGTGCAGGAAGATGGAAGTGGTGAATGGAAGAAGTGGTGGTGACAGAGTAAGAACAAGAACAAATTTTGCTTACAAAGAACTGACGTCAGCTTCTGAGAACTTGGCCGAAAAGAATAACTTTTATATAGTTTAAAGTAAAGATGCTTTTAAATTAAGATCAACTAAGGCGTTCTCGCAGTATAGTTTTGATCTAACTGTAAGAAGGGGATACTAATCTCTCTCCTTTGGGTTATAACAGTTAACAGTTTGAAATGAGGGTCACAACTTCACAACCGTCTATCGCAAGAGGCAACTTATTCTCTAGGTCGCAAAGATCTAGTAAGAACTCCAGTGTCTGTAAAGAAGAAATGCTGATTGTTCAGATTTCTGACTAACTTTTATTGAAAAGATTAATGTTACCGTAGCTTGGCTACCATTTTGGCTACCAATCTTGTAAGAAAAATATGAAGGATATGATGTCTATATTTCCAGTGAGGATAAGCTCTCCGCAGAAGATCTTCAGCCGAAAAGAATAACGGGTATAAATGAATAGAATTTTGTTTAGCGAAAAAGTAATGAACTGAGAGGAGAAACTGTACTATAACCTGTCTTATGTGGATCATGCAAAGTGCGGAGCTGTGCACATCGGTAAGAATCGTCCTAAATTGCACTGTATAAAACTCTGAGGTGATCAAATGAGATTGAGAAGTTTAACCATTCGCTCCTGATACAGTTATAGGCGGAAAGTTTTAGTAATCCAACGTGTGGCTGTATTCTTAAAATGGTACGGACAAAAAGCTTTAGTGATACTGTGAGTACTTGCATCGTTAGGATGTTACGGTGAGAAGGTTCTAGTAATCTTAAGAGTTCTTATTTTGCAGGAGTATTCGTGGCGACATAAGCTCACTATGTTTCCCTCGGATTCTATTTTCTTATAGGTTAAATTGTAATTCTAGCAAATTAGTGTTCGCTGAGTAAAACCGAAAGTCCCATAGCTCAAGAACAGACCACGAAATATTGCACACTTAATAATTAAATGAGACCTCACCTCAAAATTAGTCCATAGACCACAGTTTTTGTAAAATTAAGTTCGTAATCAAACTCAAATCTAACAAAAAGTTACTCCCAACCTCTAAAGAAGCTGCAAAACTCGATGTTGCGTGAGTTTCAATGACCTCGGCACACGGTCAACTCACTTAAAGGCTTATTAATCGCTCTTAACTGGTTTCAATCGAATAATTGACGGTAATATATTGCCAATTTCCACTTACATCTGCATTAAGGTCACATTGATAGCCGCCAAATGCTAGCTTGTCTATAAAAATGGCATTTCGCCATTGTCTTTGATTGCGAATCGACATTTTTACTTAAACGGCTAATGGAATATAATCACTGTGCCGCTCGCAGAGCGATAACTGCCGAATCATTTGGCGTGGAATGCGTCGCTATCGTTGTCGTCGGCGCGACAGACATTGGCTGTCAACAGGACGTTTTGATTATGAAGAAGTGGTGTGTGCCTTGGAGTGCCTTGCAACAGCGCCAGCTGTAATAATAAAAATGTTGCCAACAAAAACAACAGCAACAATCAATGATAGCAAATAGCGCGCGCACAAAGATGCATTTGCAGCGAAATGCAAGAGAAGGAGGAGGAGACAGCAAACGGTCGTTATGTTGAGTTGAGACGTGGCGAGGAAGGCGCGGCGCTTTGCAAGGCGCTGGTGAAGGGGTATAGGCGGGGTGAGCTGTTGGAGTGGTGTTCGGATGATGGCGGAGATGTTGAAGACGATAGTGTTGACGTTAGTTTCCTACATAATAACTGGTTGTTGTTGTTGGCACTATTAATATCATTGTTGTTGTTATTTTTGTTTTTGTAATGTGTACGTTGTTGCTGCTTGGGCGCGATTGGTTGTATTTACGCTCTTGTAGTTGTTATTGTAATTACAATTGTTGTTGCAATTGCATTTGTTGTTGCTTTGGAACTATTGGTCGTATTTTTGTTGTTGTTGTTGCAACTGCTGCCACTTTCAATAACACAATTGCAGTTTTGTTGTTGCTTTAGCATTATTGGATCTCCATTGCAGATCAGCAATCATATAGCGTTGTTGTAATTGTTTTTGTTATTGTCGTTATTGCTGGTAACAGCAAATGGTGTTAATGACGCTGTCGTTTTGCTGTTATGCTCACCTTTTGTTCGACACTTCTCATTTCGTGTACAATAACATCATCACACAACAACAACAACAACAAGAACAACAATGGCAAGAATTTTTAGATTCAGGCTAATTCCCAATCTAATGGCTTCACTATCAACAACAATTGAAGCGAACAAAAGCCAACCAACAGTAAGCCGTAAGGCATTTCAACTTCGGATGCGGACAAAATGAGAAGCCACAAATACACACACTCACACACCCACACACACCCCCACCCGGGCACACAGTCATAGACTCTAACTAACTGTATATAAGAGGCCGGTCGTGCGCTCATAAGGAGCGCTTGCAGGGCGTGACAAGAAGTTAAGCCATCGTGCACCGCAATTGCTTTCTTCGTCGAAGAGACGAAGAGCGATGAGTGCGAGGCTGAGTGCGAGGCTGGGTGTGAGCGTTTGTGGGCGACTGAACCGTTAGTCGGGCGCACTGGGACGCAGTCCGTTAGGCTATTAGAGCATCAACTCAATCAGCCACAAAGTGACAATGGCTTCAAAGGCAGCACACAAAAGGCAAAAAAATACCCAAAAACAAAAACAAAAAATCGAGAACACATAGTTTAAGTGAAGCAAATACAACAATAAAAGCAAAAGGCAACGCAATCGACGAATGCAGGCAAGCATAGTAGAGCACAAGTCGAAGAGGAAGCGAGAAATAGGAAGCGTGTTAAGCGTAGCGTGCGCCAGCTGCCGGCAGGCATTGCCACGAAAGCTATGAAGCTTTTGGAAATAGTTGCAGATGCGGTTGCACTTGAAAAGCTATGGACTTTTTCACACAGCCGCAAAGAAAGGAAGTGGCGTGGAGCGGTGGACGAGCGGGAGTGGAGGTCGGTGGGAAGTAGGAAGACTGTTGAGCGGAAAAAAAGTGTTCCGGAATTTCAATTGAAGTTCTGCTGAAAAACTCTTGAGCTATTCAGGCGCGACGAGTGGAAAATTGGGCTTGTGTGGGCGTGTGCGTAGACCCATACATACAGGGTGACACAAGTCGCGCTAGTTCTGTTTAGGATAAAAGATCTGGCTCCGTTCCAGTTACGTAGACCCGACTGCCGTAGTTCATAGTTGCCAGTAGCTGCCATTCCAACTATCGGCAGCCGCGATAGAGTTAGGAAGCGATTGGGTAGGAAGGTCTTGCCACGACTGAACTCGTGGTCATAAGTGATGACAGAACGAAAAGCTTCTTTGCTAGGCGTACAAGTTCAGTCTTTCGTGGTTTCTATTCACTACTATAGCCATATAGTCCTACAAGTAGTCGTCTTAAGCACGAAAACTTAAATAATGACCTCGGCTAGATGATTAGGCTGTGCATCAGCCCATTTCGAATTTAAGAACGAGCAGCATTATTGTTTATGGTAAAAGATGGAATCTTATTTGAGCTCTTCACTTAAAACTAAGGTCTGCAACATTTATGACCTTTAGACTCAACAGGCTCTACATTTCCAGAATGTCTTCATAAGCCAAACATCACATATTTAGGTTAGAGAAAAATTGAGCTGAAAAAATAACGACCTCACAGAAGCCTTAAAGTTTTCTTTTCCAGTACACCGAGTTCATTTTGGCTCTTGGAATCCACAATTCAGTCATAGTCTGAATATTTTAGAATCCGGTCTTCTACTCCCCCGAAAATGCTATTTTTGTCTTCCAGAAGGCGAAATTTCCATGAAAGTAAAGCTAACAAGTCCATCATCTTCAACTAACTAATCTTATATGCTTTTCTGAATAAGCTAACTTTGAAGAAAAATCACTCCCAAGGGATTCTAATTCGATGAGCTGTAGTATTTCAAATCAGAAAGTCCTAAGCAGGGTTTAGAAAGTTCCTACAGCGATCATATGACGTTAAACTTCTGGTTGGACGAATCGTTCGGTTGGCCGAAGTCTGTTAGACTTTTGCCCACAGGAGTTTTCGAAGAAGTCTTGTAGAAAATTTTAATAGAAGAATTAAACGAAACCCTCAAGAAGCTTGTTTCGGAATACAATTAAGATAGTTACAAGAAGACAGTAAAAAAGGCAATAAACTTCAGGATGGGATTAGTCTCAATGATGACAAGCTTGAGTCTCTCAGACTTTTTATCACAGAATTCACCGAGATCACTTTTTTTTATCTAAAAGACCTTTCAGGAATTTAATCTCTACGAGTTTAGGTGGCACCGGTGATGGTAGACCTAACGCAAATGAGCGAAGTACGTGTGGAAACACCCTCTATAAGAGTCTACAACTCTGTTTGTATACTTCTCAAAGATTCCACTGACAAATGCACCAGCTGACGCGCACTTTGCACTAAGCTTTGCTGCTGGAGCAGAGTGCGGAACGAAGAGTAACGCAGTGCCAGCGCCAGTGCCATTTTGGAACGTGCCAATGCATCGCTGGCGCTAACCAGACAAAACCCACGTTGTTGCTAATGACAACAATGCAGCTGTCAATATGATGCAACGACTGACTGTGCAACTAGGCACTGGAAAAGTAGTGGCATATAGGATAAAGGGATGCAAGAAACTTAAGGGGTGTCGAAAAGAGGCCGCTGATGTCTAAATATGGGCAAAAGCAATTGCAACGGCCGAACAAAAGCCACCAAAGTGCTGTCGCACCACTAAGTCGGTAGTTGCATAGTTGCAGTTCGGCAGTTAAAAGAAGGCGCTCATTCAAAGCATTAAAGTGATAAAAGCTGTAGTGCATCATTTTTTGCCAATTCTCTCGCTTTTGGGGGGCGCTGAACGCGGACTCAAGCCGACACTTACAAACAGCAATTGGTTTTGCGCACCGCTTTGTGGATGGTGCTGGTGGTGTGCGGTTGGCATTGTGGAACCACAATCAGCTATCAGAAGCCATTTCGGTATCGCCACAACCCGCCACCCCTCCAGCCTTCTCACCGTTATCAGCGCAAAGCATCTGCTTTTTTTTCATGGTACATTTGTCGTATTGAGGTCACGAGCGGAAAATTGTGAGGAAATTGCGGAAACTGAATGAATGCAAATAAAAGTGGCGATGAAATTTCACAAATCTGTGGGCATTGTGTCACACCGCTGCTCGCACACCAACACCACCAGCAGCGAGCACACGTACTGCAGTAGCCGGTGCATGTGCTGTATGGACGTGGACACGGTGCTGCTGCACGGCTGTTGCATTTTTGTAGTTTTTATACCCTGTACGGGGTGTATGCAGTTTGGCAGGAAGTTTGCAATAAACAGATAGGAACGTCGGAGACTCTGTAAAGTAGTTAGAATTTGTGAAGAAATTGTTCAGATCGGACCACTATGGCATTTGGTTGCCATTCAAACTGATTGGTCTAACTCAAGTTCTTATATAGAAAACTTTTTCATTTGATAATATATCTTCTCGAAATTGCGTCTGGAATATTACCTATGGCATTGCTTCAATCTTCGACCAAATTCTTCAGATCGGACCGCTATAGCTACCATACAAACGGATTGATCAAAATCAAGTCTTTGTATGGAAAACTTTTTTATATGACAAAATATCTTCGAGAAATTTGGTATAGAGTATTATCCAAAACATCGCTATAAGCTCCAAAGATATTGTTCGGATCGGACCATTATAGCACATAGCTGTCATACAAACTGACTGATCTAAATTAAGTCCTTATATGAAAAACTTTTTTATTTGACAAGATATCTTCACGAAATTTGGTCCAGAGTATTACACAAGGCATCGCTATAATCTCCGAAGAAATTGTTCAGATCGGTTCACTATAGCATATAGCTGCCATACAAACTGACCGATCTGACTCAAGGTAAAAAACTCTTCACACACTTTAAGGCCACAAAACTGCACCTGTGAGGGGTATTATAACATCGGTGCAGCCGACGTTGCCGTTACTTCTTGCTCCATATATTTGTATGTATGTATATGTGTGTGTTTGTCGATTCTGGCACAGCGAAAGACTCTTACAAATATTTATTTGTTTCTTTACGTGCACAATACTTTTTTAGCATTTAAACACGTCAGCATGTATGTGTGACTCAGTCTATTTGAGCGTGTGCCGCTGTGCACATGTATTGGTATGTGTGTCGGTGTATGCGTGTGCGCTCGTGCTCATCGTGCATGTCTCTGAGTAAAAGCATTTCATCGAAATACATAAAACAAACGAGCGCAGCAGGAAAAAAAAGTAAAAAATAAAAATAAAAACAACAAAAAAATCATAAAAACAACAAAAAAATCATAAAAAACAATAACAACAACAAACTACACGTAAAACAAATTAAAACAAAAGAAAAACGCTCGAAATACGAAACAAACACAAATAAAATTTTTCCACAACAAACAAAAATGTAAATAAAATACTAAATGGAAAAATATACAACAGAAACTTTTTGTTGCGAAAAAACGTTGCAACAACAAATGGAAAAAAGCATGAAAAGTTGTAAAATGGAATATGGAAAAAGTATACAACAACGCTGGGCATTACATCCTTGAGGCACTTGGGTGGGCTAGGAATTAAAAGCGCACAACAATTGTAACAATAACAACAAATTTCACGCTCTAGCCAGTGTAACAACAAAAAACTCAACAACAACAACAGCTGCTGTTGCAGTTATGTTGCAATAGTAAATGCAAACAATATGACGAGCAATAACATTGGCAACAAACATATGGCAATGCAGATGAGTGCGCGCATACCGTTATAAAAACTGAGTGCCTCCGTAACGGCTACTAGACCTGTTGGGAAGTGTTACGGCAAAGTTCGGCACGAAAAGCCAAGTGGGAAATGTGAGTTTTGTAGCTTGTTTCTCAGCTTGATGTGTTGGCCGAGGGTTAATCAGGTGTAAGCCAAGCAAGTCAAGGGAGGGATAAAGGTTATTCGCTATCTCAAGTAATTTGGAGACTCCCTCCCGGAAAAAAGACTCATAGGTAATGGCAACTTGCTAGAAATGACTCGGCTCCCGTTATAGTTTAAAGTAAAAACGCTCGAGGGTGTCGAAAATATCTTTGACAAATGCTATTGAGTTTATAACCCAGTTTAAAGAGCGGTTAGGGTTGAACGAATGCGAATGAAATCATCAATTGTTAAATGAGCTTCAATTGCGATGGAGTATAAGGACAATATCTTCCTCCGAATCCTTAATTATGTTCGATCCAAGAAAAAGAAGCAGATATAGATCACCGAAGATATAGAAAATTAAAATCTGATCCTTACTTGATCTGTGCATCTTTCAAAATCTCATAAATTGGCCGATTATGTAATCAAAACAACGGTGTCCAAAGAACATTGTTAGTACGAAACTAGAGAACAGCCAAACCTATTAAAAATGGAAATTACCAGAGATCTCCACAAAGCTTCTTTTCATCGATAATGAAAGTCTAAGTCTAAGTCTATGTCTAAGTCTAATTCTAAGTCTAAGTCAAAGTCAATCAAAGTCTAAGTCAAGGTCAATCAAAGTCAAAGTCTAAGTCTAAGTCTAAGTCTTAGTCTAAGTTTAAGTCTAAGTCTAAGTCTTAGTCTTAGTCTAAGTCTAAGTCTAAGTCTAAGTCTAAGTCTAAGTTTAAGTTTAAGTTTAAGTTTAAGTCTAAGTCTAAGTCTAAGTCTAAGTCAAAGTCAATCAAAGTCTAAGTCTAAGTCTTAGTCTAAGTTTAAGTCTAAGTCTAAGTCTAAGTTTAAGTCTAAGTCTAAGTCTTAGTCTTAGTCTAAGTTTAACTCTAAGTCTAAGTCTAAGTCTAAGTCTAAGTTTACGTTTAAGTCTAAGTCTAAGTCCAAGTCTAAGTTTAAGTCTAAGTATAAGTATATGTATAAGTATATGTCTACGTATAAGTATAAGTAAAAGTATAAGTATAAGTATAAGTATAAGTATAAGTATAAGTATAAGTATAAGTATAAGTATAAGTATAAGTATAAGTATAAGTATAAGTATAAGTATAAGTATAAGTATAAGTATAAGTATAAGTATAAGTATAAGTATAAGTATAAGTATAAGTATAAGTATAAGTATAAGTATAAGTATAAGTATAAGTATAAGTATAAGTATAAGTATAAGTATAAGTATAAGTATAAGTATAAGTATATAAGTATAAGTATAAGTATAAGTATAAGTATAAGTATAAGTATAAGTATAAGTATAAGTATAAGTATAAGTATAAGTATAAGTATAAGTATAAGTATAAGTATAAGTATAAGTATAAGTATAAGTAAAAGTATAAGCATAAGTATAAGTATAAGTACAAATACAAATATGAGTACGGTCTTAAGTATAAGCATACATATAATAAAGCGAAATGAACTCGTCAAAGGACTCTGTGTAACCCCATCTCCAAACAAACAACCCCTCAAAACTTACTCCATAAACACAATCACGCATAACCTCTAAAGTCAACAATGGCTTGCCCTATAAACTTTACAAGTCTCTGCCGCATTGTGCGTTGAAAAAGATTAGAAAATCAAATCAAATCAAATTTACCTGAAAGAGTTTCTCTTTCTCTCTCAGTTTTTTGTTTGAGTTTTGAATTCTGTAATCCTGCCTGTCACTCGTGTCAGCTACCAAAACCAAGCGACTTTGGTCTACCCACGAAGTGATGCCAATAAATTTGCTTTGTACTTCGCACCTTTGCCGTTGAACTTCTTCGTGCGAGGCGCACACAGGCAACAGCGCCAGGACGCTATTGTTGTCATAGACAAGAGTAACTTCAAACTTAATTCGGTTTCCGCACACTTTTTGTTGTCTTCCGAAACTTAACAATTACCTTTGTTCAACCAACTAGCACTTGATTCAATTATCAAATCCCTACTAATGCCATCAACATTTGCATAGAACCGATTCACCGGAAACCGGTAAAACACTTGCCAAGTGCGTCTCTGCAACAAATTGGTGGTTACACATGCAAGCCACGACCACTCTTAGAATCGCACACACACACACACACACACTCATGTGGGTACATAAATAATCGCATGTGCGAACTTAGACTTTTCGGGATTCACATAGAGTTGGGTAACACACATGCATACATGTGTGGGTGTGTGAGTTTCGACGCGCATGTTGATAAGGCTCTTGTTTGCACCCGTACTTAGTGGCACGCTTCCAGTTGGCTTTGGGTGCAAATTTCCGACAGTGCAGGCTGTAAGGCCATCGCAACACCTTTGTTTTATTCTTACTCGCAGGCAAATGTATTTGTTGGTGGATGTAAACAAGCATATATGCTTTTATGGGAGGACAATATGCAAGGTGCTTACACTCTATCATTTTGAAAATACAATATATTTATGTATATAAAAATATATGTTTGTGAGCCTAGTTACACTATTGGGTAAAGAAATAGGCGCGGTTTGCTCGAACTTTTAAAATCATGCCATACAAAAGCGAAACTGCTTAGGAGATGCCAAAAAAAGTAATTTTAGTAAATATATTTTAATTAAATTATTTTAAGCAAGTGGCAACTTTTTTAAAAATATTTTTAAAAGAAATATTTCCTATACCTATTTAGTTTCAACAAAAAAAAAAACAAATATTAAAAAAATTTAACAGGTGGCAACAGCTCTATAACTATTTGAAATACATATTGTGGTGTATTTATCAATCTTTGTTATACTCGATTTAGTTTAATGTCCATATTGTCATTACACATATTTTTATGACTAAAAAAGTAAACAGGTGGCAACTTTTGTAAAAAATTGTTTAAAAGAAGTATTTCCTAAATCTTTTTAGTTTCATTGAAATATTGTAAATAATTCCGTTTAAAAAAATAAATATGTAAACAGGTGGCAACACCTCAAAACTATTTAACAGACGTATTGTGAAATATTTATCTATCCTATACTCGATTAGTTTGATGTCCATATTGTCATAACACACTGTTTTATGAATAAAAAATAATCAGGTGGCAACTACTGAAATTATTTTCAGTTAAAAGTCTTTCCCAAACCTCGTCAGTTTATACTTTTCATGAATGAAATTTCCATTTCGATTCAAAATTTACAAACAGATGGCAACCTTGGATATTTTTCTCTGTTAAACCATGTGAGAATTATACCAAATATCATTTGTAACAAAACAGCAATTTAATTCGTTTGAGACTTTACTTGGATGACCCTCTATGTAACGGGTGTGTGTTGAAATCTTGTTGCGTCACAGAATATGTTGGTTTTGTTATTGTAACGCTTTCCTAATCCTAGCTTGGGTGCTGTAGTTCGGACCATCATTAAATCATCTGACGAAAAGCCCAAGACAAGACAGCGTGTGTTTCCACGGGGTTGGACCATAGTGAGAGGGGTGTTAGATGACTGAGGTTCATGACACAAAGAGGTGATTAGTATCATGCTGGGCCTCATTGCATGCTAGACATATCTTTAGAATGTCGAGGTCGATGCCGGATAAGTAGAAGTTTAACATGCTACATTATTTAGAGCTAAGTCGCGCAAGTCACTCTAGATTCCTGTGCTCTTCGTCTGCTATGGGTGGTGGTTTGATTCAAAGTTCGCCTTTCACAGATAATGGCGGTCAGTACGTGTCTCAAGTTAGTGCCGTCCGAAGTTGTGCGAAAACATTCCAGCAGAAACTGTTTGAAGAGGACCTCGTTATGTTCCAGTAGTATGCGGGCCTCAGTGTGTAAGTGTTCGACCGGGGACTTCAAGAGGCATCCTGTTATAGATCGAAACGCGGTGTTCTTACACATCTGTAGCTTCTTTAGAATATCATTTTACTACTATGAAATTTCGAAACCGCATTTAGACGGGCGGAACCTTACAAAAGGATTGTGTCATCTTCAGATTTCCTTTTAAAGAAGAGATCCAGTCAAAAGAGCTAGCTGATATTAATCTTTGAAAATTCCATAATATTATTTACGCCGATTTTCCATTCGATGAATTCGATCGACCTAGTCGTGTCATATAGACCTCTGTAAGTATTCTCAGTGTGAAAATTAGCTCTGATAACCACTTATCATTATAGCCGAAGAAGTCAGTTCAGTATCCAAAGTCACGCAGTGAGTATCTGATTGAGATAGTATTCTTCATCATTTGAAAAATATCTAGATAGAAATCGGCGGGACGACTACTGGCTGCAGGAGAATTTACATATAGAACCTTCGGGCATAGTTCGATAAGCAAAGTAAATATAGTAAAAGATGACTGGCATAAAAATATGTTAGCTACGCGCAACACTCTAAAACTCTACACTGGAGAGTCAACATCTAGCCAAGCTGCTGTCAAGGCAGTAACCTCATATCGCATATCGGTCAGAAGTGTCTTAGGAAGCAGGGCAGTAGTGGAAATTGTTGTGGAAATAAGTAAACTACACTTTTACTGGGTGCCAGGCCACAAAGACATCGAGTGCAATGAAATAGGAGACGAGATTGGCGAGAATGTTGCAGGGCTAACATCCGAAAACGTGAAACGTTGGGAAAGCCGAGCATTGTCTATGCGACGGTCTCGCCAGAAGCATGGTGAAGTAAATAAAGACCCGATGGAATGTACTACCAGGGTGTAAAATTGCAAAAGTCATGTGAAAAACTGTATATCGGTAGGATCGATAGAAGAGACTGTAGGAACCTGATGGCAATACTAACTGGTCACTGGTCTGGTGGCAAAACACGTCCGTAAGATGGAGCTGACAGACCGAAAAGACTGCGGGGAATGCCTAGAGCAGGGCACCAGGGAAACAATGAAGCTTCTCTTTTGCATTTGTCCCACCTTTCGAGACTACGGTGTATCTGGGGTCCCGCAGTATGATACACTGGATTAGATATCGACGGTGAGGCCGCAGAGTCCGTTAAAATTTGTGACGAGTGCAAACATCCCAAGCCATTTGGTATCGCAGAGGACCGAATTGGTCTATGCGCGGCTTTTTGTCCTACCTTAATCTAACCTAACCTACTAGTAAGAACGTCTTCTTACATTGTGATTCAATTTTAGTGATTATTTCATAAAATTTCAAGAGTTTGAAGTTTTACTCGAAAAACCTTCCGAAAGCTCTGCATTCAGTGTAGCTTTGAGTTCCCTAATTTCGAAACTAGTTGAGACTTGATACAGACTTCTTCAGAGTTAGATATTAAACACTATATTTTAACTACTATTACAATGGTTTAGTTGACATGAAAACTTATTTTGGGCAACAAGTAAATCGCTCTCAAAAGCTCGCGCGGTAAACTTCAATCACTTGATGATATGAATTAATCGGTTTCAGCTTATTAAGTGAAAAATTTTAAGCCAAATATGAACCGCAAGCCCACAAAGAACACCAAAAACTCATTTCTGCGCCGTTTCCATTATTCTGCCGCGCACTGTATTATTATAATATGCAACATACAACATCTACTTGCGGACAGCAGTGGCGGCGGTGGCGACAGTAGCGGCAGCACTCAAATATGTTGATGCGCCTGCAACGAAACGCTCCGAAGCCGACGTCGTTGATGGCGAAATTGCATTTCAGCACCAAAAATAGCTCAAGGATTATAAGCAGATGCCTATACGTTGAAAACTTGGCATGTTTATGAGACCAAGCAAATTGCTCGATAAATATGCGCCGCTGCCCGCTATGCACGCGTACATCTGTGTGTGTGTGTTTTGGTATGTTATTGTATGGGTGAGTGGGTGCATTGAGGCTACTCACGAGCTCAATGTAACGATTGATGGGTGATCGAAAATGGCTGCATGGTCGCATGCTGAGCGTGTGGCAGGCGGCTTCGGTGACGGCAGACGGCAGACGGCGGCCGGCAGCGTCTTCGTTGGTCGGAGTTCATTTGCTCGATTTGGCAGTGATTGCCGGCTGAGCGGGCAGAACGCCTGAATATTGTTTATGCTTATAAATACAGCAACGCTGCTTGGATGGGCGCAAGAATGTGTGTGTGTGTGTTTGGTTGGATGTGTGTGTGTGTGTTTGCTAACTTGGCTTGACACAAATTCAACAAAGATTGATTGAATGCTGATGTTGATGAGTAAATTATGCGGTTGCGCCGGTTGGCAGGGGTGCGACACGGTGTGACGGGACGTGACAAAGCGGGCAGTGGCGAGGGGAGTAGCGTGGAGGCGGGCGGCAAGTGGCCACGTTGTGAAGCGGAAGGCCGGCAATTAACTTTGATAGACATGCAATGATATTTACGTTCACTTCTTTCGGTTTGGCTAATGATGCGCGTGCGAATTGTGAATTTGAAAGTAGTTTGAGGTTAGGCGCCGCTGCTGCGTATGTGTGGATAAAATAATAAATGAGTGAATTGTATGCGTGAATGAACAGGCGAAGTGATTGTTTGTGGGAGGCGTTTGTTGGCAAAAGTTCGCCATTTCATCGCTTTCATTGTGAAAAATGTTTTTCGAAAGGGAAATAAATATCAGCTCTTTCGGCGTATTCAATGGCACCCGTTCATGCGGAAATTATGTTATTTGATTGCAGTTATATATCGTTTTAAAAGCTCTACACGTACATTTAAAGAGGAAAGGGAGGGGATAAATCAAGGAAGGCCCGTTATGGCTGAATTATTATTTATTTCTAATATTTTTTAGACCTACAACGAATTTTAGCTACTAAATGATACTAAAATCTATTAGTAATGGTCTAAGTTTTTAAATATTATTTTATAGTTTGATCTAGAATATCCAAAAAATTCTTTGTTATAGAATTGAGCGACTTTTAGTAAATAAGATTGCCATAAAAACCGGGATTTTATATATATCAGGATTTACTTTGACAAAGCTGAAAAGGTATGTGGCAATACTGGTATGTGAGGTCAGATGATCAAGGGATCATCTGCTGCAAGCTGGTCCACTCGACCAAACTCTTATCAACTCTCAGACCTGACCTTCAATAATTCGTTCGTCTGAAGTAAGCAATCGGTTAGAAGCGGTCAGCTTTGAACTGTAATAGAGAAACCGCCCAAATATGTCGATAGTGACTCGCCAGAGGCTTGATTGGGAAATTATTATGCATCCAACCTATAGCTCGAACATGGCATCAAGTGATTCCCAACTGCTTATGTCTATAGCGAATAATATTGCAGAAGAAAACTTCGCTTCAAAAGAAGCTTGTGAAAATCGGCCGTCTCAGATTTTAGCCAATGGTGTGAAGATTTTATATGTGAGTGGCATTATGAAGTTGTTTTTTTTTTGTTTCCGAAGTGGTATCACGCCTAGACAGCAGCTGACTGACTTTGTTCTTGTCCGTCAGACTCCTTCGTCTGTTATTTGTTCTATGGTAGTTCACACCACTGCATACCTCGGGTAGGAGAAGAAGATGTGATCTGCGTTTCTGCGGCATTTCTGTAGAAATATTATCCTGTTTCCCTGAAACAGCCATGACCCGACAAGAACTGCGTAAAATAATCTGTGTCATCGCATTGCTAGTTAATTCAGGCTGCTATAAGTGTTTTTAATGGTCCTATATGTCCATCTTCCTTTATCTGCCGCATCCCATCTCTCTATCCTTTTTGTGCTCTTCGGTATTTAGACACCTATTCATGGCTTTTGTTGTACGATTGGCTCTGATTAACTCCGATGACTTTATATCCGGCATAAGATATGATAGTGACCGCTTCGTGCAACACCCTTCTAAGCGCCCAGACAATTCTATGGCCACATAGTCTGGACACAGGCGTTGCCTTATTGGCACATGTCATTCATAGGCATTGACTGGTTAATTTTACACGCCTGGATCACCAATATTGGCCATGATTCTCGATAGAACCGATTTTGCTGTGACCTCCTTACCTCAAGCGCACATTTCTCAGTGAATTTTGTGGTACTTTTGGAACTGCTTCGGTTTCGTAATGCAGGATAGTGTGCATAAACTTATTCGAGCTGGCCTAATGACCGTTTAAAACCAAAGACTCCTAGCTGAGACATGCTTGCCGACTGTCAGGCAGTGGAAGGGGATACAGCGGGGTTTTTAAAATGAGTCGACACGTTTTCTAATTTACAAAGAGTAAGGTTAGGATTACTCTTGCCAACAGGTGCTACTTTGGACTGAGTAGGCAATTGAAAAGTAAAGTCCTCTCTCGACGAACAAAAGCCAAACTCTATAAGTCGCTCATAATTCCCGTCCTGCTATATGGTGCAGAGGCTTGGACGATGATAACAACCGATGAGTCGACTTTGCGAGTTTTCGAGAGAAAAGTTCTGCGAAAGATTTATGGTCCTTTGCGCGTTGGCCACGGCGAATATCGCATTCGATGGAACGATGAGCTGTACGAGATATACGACGACATTGACATATTTCAGCGAATTAAAAGACAGCGGCTACGCTGGCTAGGTCATGTTGTTCGGATGGATGAAAACACTCCAGCTCTGAAAGTATTCGACGCAGTACCCGCCGCGGGAAGCAGAGGAAGAGGAAGACCTCCACTCCGTTGGAAGGACCAAGTGGAGAAGGACCTGGCTTCGCTTGGAATATCCAATTGGCGCCAAGTAGCGAAGAGAAGAAGTGACTGGCGCGCTGTTGTTGACTCGGCTATAATCGCGTAAGCGGAGCCTACGCCAGTAAAGAAGAAGAAGAAGAAGAAGAAGAAGGTTAGGTTAGATTAGGTTAATTTGGTAGGCCAATAAGCCAAAACTAGTCTATAGTTTGGTTCTTTGCGATACCAGATGCAGTTTATTTGTTAGGTCCAAGAGGAGTAGCCATCCTTTATAATGCCTGCCCTTGATGCGAATTTGAACAGACTCTGCCGCTTCAATATCGATCTCTCCTCCAGTGTATCATACCGTGGAAACCCCAGAAAAGTATGCTTCGTATGTTTCGAATAAAGAAAGGTTTCACAATTTTATCCATTAAACGATTATTAACTTGACGTAGATAGAGTTCATGTATGACGGAGACTATTCCAACGTTTTTCTGTTCGCTGAGGACAGAAGATATTATATCATAGAAATGGAGTTTTAACCTAAAATTTTGGATTACTCACCTTAGCAACTAGTCAGAAAATCACGTCTGGGTACACATTCAAGTCAGTTGCAAAGTTTATTAAACTTATGTCTTTAAATGTCATGTTTTCGAGAAATCAACAGATTTCGGTTTTATGAATGAATAGTGAATTCGTCTCATCTGATCTTCTAGTAATGCAAAGAAATTTATGAAAACAGTATTTTTGATCTAAGTCAACTTGAAATTTTAGCTGATTTTCGTTACTCCTTCTGCTATAAAGTAAGATCTTTGAGCTAAAAAATTTATTCGAAGTTAGTTTCTTCCTCCCATTCTCTAAATTACTGTTTATGTTAAAAAGGAGTTTGACCTTCTATGTTTAAAATCGCCACAGAAAAACTGTTGGGTACAAATTTATGTCCTTATGCTTTTTTCTAATACTAATACGGAGTTAGATCTCGGAAACAACAGCTCTTGGCCGGAGACAACGCAGGTCACAGCTTCGTTCTGGCTACTGTAGCAGGTTAATCTCCTTCTCTCCTGAATATACCTTGATACACATATCTAATATATGTCCTGCGTGCAATGTGTCACCGCCTGACACTGGGCACCTCATGGCCTCCCTGATAACCCTACTCATCTGACACCATTTTTCTTTTGGTCCAACCCCGTCCAAACAACACGTTTCCTGGGCCTACCGTTGGATGACGTCGACGATACTTATCTAATCCTCACCATTGTAACGGTGAATAAATATCCGTTACAACAATAAAAATAGCAGCATTTTCTAGTGCATTTGAGATTTGGATTCGAGAGCATTAAGTGATGCTGACTGCATTGAGAGCGTCTCAGTTTGCTAAGAGAGAAGAAGTGACTAAGGTGAGAGCTAAAGAAATGCTGTGAATATAAGGGATAAGAGTATGTCAAGCTTAGATATCAGAAATATTTAGGAATTTCGGTATTTTTTCTAGTTGCCAAGTAAGAATTTTCTGTGGCTTGAGGTCAGGCTTCATTTTATATAATACATTGTCTAACAAAGAACTGCTGTGGGTACGCGCAAGCCAGCTGAGGCGTTTCATTAGCAAAATTGCTTAATTAATAAATTCTTAATATGCCAGGTCTCTTCGCCAAACTCTGCGCTGCTTCTAAGGCATTTAATTAAATCTAAATTTCCAGCAAAATTAAAGCTTGAAAATTTCGCGCATAAATTTCTTAAACTTTCAGTCGCCTACTCACCGCCGCGCAACCACAAGCGGCATTAACATTTTACGCTTATGCAAATGCGGCTGAAAATGTTTCATTGGAAAATTATGCGCAACCACACAGGCGCACATATATATAGTACATATGAACATATATATAGAGTTGTGTATGTGTATGTGTGCGCTTTTGCTTTAAAAATATTAAAATGTATATTTTATCGGCTCATTTAAAGCATTTTAGCGCGCTGTTTATGGCATTGTTAAATTAAATTTGCACTTCAATATGATATCTGTGTGTTGTTGTAATCACTTGACGTTATCCTTTTGCAGCCATTTCACTGCCGCCTGCCACAAAATGCTGCTGATCGCTCCCAAATGATGTGCAACAGTGTCATTGCCACTGCCATTACGCGCGCCACGGCTGTTGCTGCTGCCGCTACCACCGCCACTGCTCGCGCTGCCACAACGATAAACGCTACTAACACTGCCAACAACAGCAACAATAGCAACAATAAGAAAAATAATAAAAATATTGAAAATAAAAGCAACAACCACAAGTGCCGGCTCACATGAGCTGAGTGAGTTGGACTGCGGAACGCACCAACATCGAGCGCGCGGCGCGCAACGTCCAAGTTTTTGCAACAACTCCCACGACAACAATAAAACGAGAAGAGTGATAGCGCGCGGCGGCACCACACAGCGCGCAATCCCTGTCGTATACAAAGTTATTATTATTTTCGGGTTTACTTGCGGACTTGCGGGTTGTTGGGGTTTAGTTGTTGCGCACAGGCGTTAGCTGCACGCTGTTGCGTTAGTCTTGTGTTGTTTTTATTTGCGCGACATTGTGTTTGGTCGGTTTTGAAGCGCCGCGTATAAAATGAAATACAACTGTTCATGTGATTGCAATTGCAGCGACCGCGCCTCGTGCAGCACCAACATCACCGATCGCCGTCCGAGCGATATAATGGCCAATGGTGATTGCTATCGCCGATTGTCGAATTCATCGTCCGTATTGTACGGCAGTTGTCCACAGCTAACGCAGCATTGCGATTTAATACAGCAACACCAGCAGCAACAACAACAACAACCACATTGTCCACACATCAGCGCCAGCGAACAAGTAGCGCAACAAGCGAAACAGCATTATCAGTCGACACATCAGCAAACACGTCAATACTCGAGTTTAGTACGTACCCGCCCGTCGCGCAGTCCAGTGCTTTGTCAGCGTTGTGCCGTGTGACGAAGGAATAATCAAGCCTGCACACATCCCGATAGGTCCACAGTCACTTGCGCGCTCACATTCACCGCAGCGCGCACAACGAAGCACAGCGCCAAAGCCGCGAAGGAGGCGAGCACAGTAGACGCGTCAACAGCAGCAGCGACATCGACTACGACCACAGCAAAAAACGCGTCTGCCGCGAAATCAACTTCTTTGGCATTTGTGTCCTACAAACCGACGGCACTCACCCCGAAAATCAACCGAGCGCAGCAATTGCAGCAGGAATTTACATCGTCCATTGCCACACCGGCCGTGACCGCGACGCGTTATTTGTGTCAGCGCTGTAGATACAACAATCAACCAATCACTTGGTGGGTCTCCTGTCCGCGTCTCTCCAATTTGGGCTCGACTCTGAGCCTGCAACAAAGCGCCACTGCCGCTACGGAGCTGCAACTACAACAGCAAGCAAAAACTACAGCGCAGCCAACACAAGCAATACCACAGGCGCGCATCGCCGGCAGCAACTACGATTATCAACAGCAACAACAACACCAACAACAGCGTCCTTTGCCCGCGCCACCAATAAGCAACGCCACGCGCGAAGACCCGCCCACGCCAAGTGACAGCAACAGCAGCAGCAACATGGCCACCACAGCCACCGCAAAGAAGACCGTCACGCGCCAACAACTCTATGGTTCCAATCGTTGTCTGCGGCAGCAATCAAGTGTCCATTATCCACTCGATCATGGCGGCATGCAGCCGTCACATGTTGGCGGTGCCAGCGGCGGCACGCTGAAACGTCAGCCATGCGCGCTCTCGCATTCGCGTTCCATTACCGCGCTACAAAATATGGATCTCTATGGCAGCTATGCAACATTGCCATCGTCAGCAGCCGCCGCACCGTTGGACACACCACAACGCGCATACTGTGCGCGTCATTTGCCGACTGCTGCCGGTGGTGGTGGTGGCGTTGGCGCGGGTGTGAGTGGCAGTCACACATGGCACCCGAGTCAGTATGCGGCCGCAACACCTTGCTGTCATCTGTACAATGCCAACCAGGCAGCTGCGGCGCCTACATGCATGTATGCTGGCAGTGGGTTGGGCCATGCATGCCAGCAGCAAGCGCCGCCAACGCACCCACACCAGCAGCAGCAACAACCACAGTATCCACGCGCCGCGCTACTGCATGACAGTCATAAACCTTTGGTGCCCAACGGCTGTTATTTCGGTGAGTTAGCTCAACAATGATGGATTACTGTTGGGGTTAATAAATTTCAAGCGCGCCTTTTGCTTTGTTTTCTTTCACTTTGCTCCCGCAGGCTATGAACACAACACACATTTGACCGATGAGGAGGATTCGGCATTTCCGGGTTTCCACGACCGTGAATTTCACATGCTGCACCGAAATATACCGGCCCTGCGGCGTACTGGTGTTGACACGGCCGGAATTAGACAGGTATGTTTAGAGATTAGGCTTTAGGGATTTACAATAATTTTATGATAGTATGTAAACGTGTTGTTGTTCATAACAAATGAATATCGCTAAAATACTTTAAGCTCACTATCTTCAAAAATAAGTTTATGCCAGAGTCAATCGTTACTGCTTTAGACGGTCTTGGGGCTGAATCAAACCTCAAACACCTCATTCTCGGTCTTCTGCGCATCAGAGTGATTGGAACGAAAAGGGGCAACGAGCCCGACGAAATGGGATTTGGGCTACCCCACATGTTGGAGTTCTCTCCCCTCGTTTGTGGATCCTGGTCTTTAACTCGAGGATCGTGGCTGCTAGGTGATTGTCTATGCAGACGATGTAGCACTTATGGCCAAAGGAAAGTTCCGGAATACCGTGTACGAGTTAACGCAGGGATATCTCAGCGACATAACAAACTGGGCGGTCGGAAGTAGTTTCGCCAACAACCCAAGTAAAACCGAGATCGCTATATTCACTAGAAGATAGAAGATCCCGGTGGCACCGCTGCCGCAAATGGAAGACTTCCACCTGCAACCGACGGATACAGTGAAATATCTAGGGCTCATCCTAGAAAAGAAGCTTTAATGGAAGCTGAATGGTTAAGAGAGGGCAAAAAGCTCGATTACCCTATACTGCTGTAGAGGAGCCATTGGCAAGAGGTGGGGTCTCTCACCGAAAATGGACTCTATATATGGTAGAGGGCTCTACAAATGACCACACAATGACTCGAGAGCCTTCAATGGGCGGCGCTCATCAGCATGTGTGGTGTACTAAGGTTCATTCCAACCATGTCACTTACCACCATTTTGAACATAGTGCCCGTAGACATCGCCGGAAGGTATACTCGTATGATCTCGAAAGTGGCTATTAGACTCAGAGATCTGGGTTTTTAAACGAAGGTATATCTGAACACACGGGTATCCTCACATATTTTGTTTTCATACCGGATCATCTAGATCGTGGAGTCGCCAAACCCAACTCCAGCGGCTTCTTCTCTGCCAATATAACGACAAGGGAGCTTTGGGTGAGAAGAAGCTGTCGGAAGAGAGGGGTGGTGAGCCTCTTTACGGATGGGTCGAAGCTTGGGAGGAGGGTTGTTGGTGGGGTTTACTATGGGGAACTCTCCATCAACTCAAGTTTCAGACTTCCTGACTATTGCAGTGTCTTCCAAGTCGTGGTTGCAGCCATTAAGGTAGTAGTAGATCTGCTGCTCCGGAGTGCAGCCTCCTTTAGAAAAGTCACCATTCACTCAGATAGCAGAGCGGCGAAACTAGCCTTAAACACATTTACAGTACGTTGACCGTACAGGGTTGATCGAGAAGTCCCTAACCCGCTATCAAGAGCATCGGTATACCAGTCACGTGCGATCATACATCAGCCATCTAACCTAACCTATGTTGACCTCTTCTTGCTTTGGTACCAGGCGTTTATCGTCGGTTAGCGGTCTTTGCGCTTGTATAGCTTATGAATATCAAAGCTTCTTCTAGTATCTAGGAACTGCATCAAGTTTACTTCGAAGCCTTAAGTCGTTCAATTCTTGGGCATTTCTCTTCTCCGTATAATTTTGATGTTATCCGTAGCCTCAGTACCCATCGAGAGGTCTCTTAGGTCTTTTGGAGTTTTGAGAAAACACATTCAGAGGCGAGCTCATTTGGAAGTTTTTAGTTGGACGCCTGTTAACCGCACATGTCTCTGTATTTAATATCTCTACTACGGAATTAATTGATTTTATCATATCTTCTGTTTACTAAAGACTAACTAACTGTAGCTATACTGGTCCTCGGAAGATTAGTACTTTTTTATCTATTTACATAATTCGAAAAAAGCATCATCTAGATCTATGCTTCTTAGTCTCTAGAGATCTTATCCAACAAAATTTGCCACAAAAGTAACAACGACAAAGTTGGGTTAGGTTAACGTCAAAATAATGGCTTGAAAATGTTTTTTCCTATTATAGTATTTCTATCCGGATGGCGGCTGGGGTTGGATCATATGTGGCATAGCCTTTTTGGTGCATATACTAACGACAGGTTTACAGCTGTCAAGCGGTCTATTACTCTTCTATGCCATAGAACATCTGAGAGACTCAAATGGCATTGGTAAGACTCTGGTTTTATATTATATCACATAAATTTCACACTCTCTCTCCCTTTTTCTTTTGCAGAGTGGGTTGGTGCTTTAAACTGGTCAATTTCTATGTTACTATCACCGTTTGTGATCACATTTTGTCGAAAGAAATCGACGCGACTGATGGCAGTGGTCGGTGGTTTAGTGTTGCCTCTAGGCATACTATTTACCTCCTTCGCAACGGAGTTGGGGCAAATATTTTTTAGTTATGGTAAGTGTTTGAAAATATTAAATTATAGAAGCTTTGATATCTATTAATATACCTAAGTCCAAGAAGGCATATTTGGTTAAAAAAAATAACACTCCGAACCTTTTACTCTTTCTAGGTATTGTTTTTGGTATAGCTGTGGCCATGGTTCGTGAATCGTCCACAATAATGTTAGGTAATTATTTTAAGCGACGTAGGCAATTTGTCGAAATGGTCGCCATGTCTGGCGAAGGCGTGGGCATATCGATTTTCTCTGTGATACTGCGGGAGGGTGTTGGGTAAGTACTTTCTTTTTCTTCCGAGCAAATAGTTTATGTTAGAGCTGAAAATGAAGGCATAGCGTAACAGCGAAGAAAGTAAGAGGGCAAAGTCGTCAAGCAGGCTTTACTCTCAACAACGCGCTTCGCTCTACTATTTACTCATAGCATAAAGCGATCTTCATAGACAGAAAATGAAAAAGTAAATCTCTACTTTCAGCAATGCTGGTTGGCGTGTTGGTCTTCAAATTGTTGCTGGCCTCGTAGCGGTTAGTTTCTTTATGGGTTTATTATATAGACCCGCATCACTATATCATCCCCAAAGGCGCGCCATACAACATTTGAAAAACCAGAGAAAAAAGGTTAAGTCTAGAAGTTATTTTATATAAACTAATACTTCAAAATTAAAAAAAAAAAATCTCTTTACAGATGCATGAGAACAAATCCAGAGCTGTGGTCACAACAGAACAGAAAACAGTTCGTTATTTATTTATCGACATATCACCCTTCAAATCAACTAATGTGAAAATACTACTCGTATCAGCTGCCGTGGCGGCGTTGGGCATTTACACGCCCATGATCTCAATGGTAAAATTTTTTAATATTCTCAGAATTGTGGAATACAGAACCGAACTAAGTTTAGATAAAGTGACCTATACATAGGTTACCTAGAAATCAGAACATCATAAGACTTCAAGAGCTTTATGAAAGTCTAGCAGTTCTTGCAAAATTGTGCTCTGGAATATGTCAGCTTATGAATACCTTTGTTTCCAAATCTCATGTTGTATTCTCAAGATACTGATCATTACTTTAAAAGCTTCCTGCATTCTACCCATTTAGCACTTCATCTTGAGCTAAACCCAACAAAAGTACGCGGCTACTTCATATGTAGCACAGAACTTGGCTGAGAGTACTCCTCAAATGTGAACGGCAATATCCAGCCTTCGAGATTCCTACGGTTTCTCTTGACTTCTGTTTATCTCAGACATTTCACTTCGAACTGAATAGAACCTTGCTAAAAAAGTGTTTCGTTTTTTCGAAGCCTGCTGCACTCTAAAACTTAGTTTCTCGATCTGATTATAAAAAACTAATTTAGAACTAGACTTCAATATTTAGTACTTGAGTTTGAACCTCCATATTATTCTCTAAAACTTAAATTTTATTTCTTTCCAGACCTTGACTGTTGCCAAGGAGGGCCCTGATATAGAAGACTTAGTACTGCTGCAGACTTTTTTAGGCGTCTCTACCACAATCGGCGTATTTATAGCCGGTACAATATTGCGTAAGACTTTTAGAATAGGTAGCTTTTTAATAACCTCACAAATTGTGTCTCAGGTAAGTCAATATAATACAAAAGCTCCAGATTTTTTATAAAAATACTTTCGCTTCTTCACAGGTATTTATTGCGTTGATAGCGATTTCGATATTGAGCCTGTCCTTCGTCGTAAGCTTTCGTTGGTTTTGCATACTCGGTTGGATGTACGGCATTGGTTTTGGCGGATTCCGTTATGCCTTCAAAATACTAACACTGGATCGCGTTAAGGTGAAACAGTTCTCAAAGGCATGGGGTGAGTCCAAATAATATAGAATATGACTTTAGCAATTCTTATCGTTAAACACTACTGTTTGCAGGGCTCATCAAAGGCGCTGAGTCACTACCAGTGCTCATTAGTATACCGCTGACCAGTTTCCTCAACGATTACTCACTAAATTATGGACGCGCTGGTTATTTTATTTGCTCGGCGGCCGCCGCTATTGGCGGTATCATAATATTCTTCATGACTTACTCAACCGTGGAGCAGGAGATCAGCAGTCAGGGCAACAATAAGAAGCATGGCAATGGCGCTATACCGACGCTACGTCCATTTCCACAATACTGCAAACTGCATGGCTTTCATGAGCCCGTGGTGGACTTTAATGTCTACAATGGCTGTGATTATCCCGCGCCCGATTTACTAATGAGTCGCAGTTGTGTGAGCCTGAATCAAGTGGATTTCGAGAATCTCTGTCGCAACAATGCCTACTGTGATCGCTGGCGTATGCCGAGTGTGCACAAATTGCAAAACTGTGCGGTACACGGTGCGGGTGCGGCACGAGGCCGCGGCCATATGGCGGACATGAGTCGACCGCATAGTCCACACTATGATATTGAACAAGGTTATGCGAGCATGGGACGTAGCATGGGAAAGCGACTGCAAAAGAGCTTGTCCTTCATTCAAAATCCGTATTGCTGTAATGGACAATGGTATTGCAATTGCCATGACAACTATCAGTGGGCGCAGACGTCACCGAGGTGAGGGTTTTTTCTTTTTAATTTCAGTGGGCTTCTGTTAAAAAATACATATCAGATCCGATAGGAAATATATATTTCGCCAAGAATTATAAAGCTTCCGCGATATATAAGAAACAACCCAAAAGAAATCAGCTCCCCACTTTCCATTTTTATCTCACTTTACCTCTAATCCAACACTTTGCTACATAAAACTAATCAAAATTTCTAACCTATTCGTTCCACAGATCGCACATACATCAACCGCTACTGTGCACCTGCAATCAGGGCTCCACGAACTATTTGCAAAACTCGCGTAGTCGTAGCGTGCCTGAGGGTCTCTCCACCATCGGCAATCAGGTGTGCAGATGCAAGACAACGGCAACCCCAGCAGCGACGACGACATCGCGTCTCGGTTCTTCCACTGCCTTATCACGTGAAGTTATCTATTTGCCGCGTCATGATCACGACTACGACTTCACGTGTCGGCATCATCAAAGAGGCGTTGGCGCAGCAGCGGCCACAGCAACGGCGGCGGCAGTCGCCGCTATACACGGGGCCGCCACAACACCGCGCTACCGCCATCGACGCTCACAATCGCTCTCCAAACCACTGCAATATGTCGAACAGATAACGACATCGGTGTAGGCCAATAATTAATAAACTTTAGATAGACAAAAGACAGTTGGTGCAATAACTGATACTAGGCAAAGGTTCAAGGCTATGAAGATGATGCACGAGCGTTAAAAGTTTGAATAATTTATTAAATTTGTTTTAAGTGCTGAGCGTTGAGTTGGAAACCTAGTGAAAGTAACTGTTAGTGTTGATTATTATTCCCTTAGCTAGAAAAACCAAGTTCAAGCCACCGTTTTCTAACCAGTTGCTCCAAAGTCGGACCATTTCCTTGGAAGTCTCTTGCTTTATTTGAAAATATATGTATATATATATGATATATAATATCAATTTCGAAGCCGGAAATGGATTGACAGATCATGGATAGAAATAACCGATCGGTATATTAAGGTCATTTCCTTACCTAGAGGTTCCGTCAGCAAAATTTTTTAGTGGTATGTTTGTGATACTGTACACTTATCGCCGGAATCTTCTAAGCTAAATTTTTTACGGTTTAGATTCGTGAATACAAATAAACGATCGGGGTATGAAGGTTTGGACCGCCGTACACTTGTTCCCGGAATCTTCTAACCCAATTTGTTTTTCGATTTAGAGCTTTCTTTCTGAGTTTAGTCATATTTGGTTCGTCAGAGCCTAAAAAGCAAATTATATCCAAATATTTCACTTCTAAAATGTAAAAAGATCGAGAAATTTTTGGATTTTTTGGAGATCGGACTAATCTTTCACGTAATAAAAATGTGGACTTTTTCTACTTCTAAAGCAACCCTACATATATTTTTACTCTGAACAGGGTATACAAAGTTTACCACGAAGTTTGTAACACCCAGAAAGAAACATCGGATACTCTATAAAAGATGGTGAACGTGACAAGCAATGTCCGTCTGTTGTTCTTCTATATATATACGAGATATCGATCTGAAAATTTGGACCCGTCCTTTTCTCACCAAGAAGCTGACAATTTGTCGGATTGGTCGATATGAGACCACTATAGCATATAGCTGTCATACGAACTGAACGATCGGAATCGAGTGCTTGTATGGACAACTTTTTCAGTTGGCGAGATATCTTCACGAAATTTGGCACGGATTATTTTTGAAGAAAACTAAGTAATTCACCAAGAAATTATTGAAATCGGATCACTATAGCATATAGTTGCCATACAAACTGAACTTTCGGAAGCAAGTGTTTGTATGGAAAATCTTTTCATTTGTCGAGATATCTTCATGAAATTTAGCATAAGAGAAGATTTCCAAGAAATTGCTCAGATCGAGTGGATATAGCATATAGCTGCCATACAAATTTACCGGTCAAATTTCTTGTAAACAAAATTTTGTATTTGTAACGGGTATAATAAGCTTCGGCGCAACTGCAGTTAAAGTGTTTTCTTTTTTCTGATTCTTTTGGCGCAAAAAACTAATATGTTAATTACATTTTGACATCACTGTATCTGTCAACGCACGTGCATTGTCTGCAATGGCCTTGAAGGTAACAGGTAAAAGTTGTGCGTTGAAAAAAAAAATAAAGAAAAAGAATTCTAAAAATTTAAGCGGAGCATAACAGTAAAACTTGCACCACATGCTCCCAGTCTACATACTTATAGAACAGACAGTGCATACAAGCACTAGCGTATGTTCAAAGAAGATCTGATTCACAAATGTATTTACACTTCTAGTCTCTTAGAAACTATAATTTCACTTTTTCTCAACTCAAAAAAAAATTAAAGTAAAATGTTGCTAATGTAATTTTATATAACGAAATACATACATACATATATACTTCTAAAACTACATATGTAAGCCAGAAAAAAACTAAAATTTGCAAGAGCGCATAAAAGATTCTACAAACTACAAAAATAAAATTAAAAACTTAAATACAAATATGTATAAATAGTTACGTACTTACATACACTTACATATATACTTATACATACATAGCTATATATAGGCGCAATGTACTTTTCGAGTATTATTAATGATGCATTAGCATTTTGATAGTCAATCAACTAACGGTAAACAAGTGAGAGCAAAACTTTTACAACTACATTTTTTACCTTCACCACTACCAACACCACCACCAACAAAAACAACCTAAACAAAAAACAAAAACAACACCACCACAACCCGTCACATCACTCGACCCCCCCTTAGAGCCTAGTACCCCTAATGCCCCTAAGGAGTTTGAAAGCTTTATCTCAATAGTTTGTATGTATTAGTAGATAAATAAAATTAAAAATTATAAATGAAAAGAAAAAAAAATACTCAAAGCATAAAACTAAATAAATTAGGTATGAAAATTTAGAAATATGTTATGGAACTCGTAAATTATGAATGAATGCAGCGAGCGCTATTAAATCAATGTTGTATGTGTATGTGTGCGTAGTTGTAGTATAAATATTTAAGTATTGGTTTTAGTCAATTTAGTTGTAATTAGGAAAATGTGTGGGAATGTATGTGTGTGCGTGTGGTTTCCATTGTGTGATTGACCGGTGTTTTCAAAGTGTAGTAGAAATATTTATAATAACAACAACATAACAACAAAAATAAATTTGCATAAATTCCAACGGAAAGCCAACCACACACAGCGCCACAAACCGAGTGCTGAGTACAAATAAAACAAGCAAATACACTGCGCGTCATCAGCTTAGTGTAAGCAGGCAGAGTGGAGGTCAGAAATATGCGTACGAATTTTTTTTTGAATTTCTTAATTTTTGGCTTAATTGACGCTTTGCTGATAATATTTTATGCAAAAAAAAATTTTTTTTGATTTATAATTATATTATTTAACTTAGAAAATTTGAAAAATTTAATAAAAAAATTGATAATATTAATATTATAAAATAGGATAGGGAGAAAATATGAATTATGAATGAAAAAATTAAAAAATATATTAAAATTAAAAAAAAAATTGTTTTTTGTATAATTTGTTAAGAATGATTAAAAATTTTAAATATTATATAATACGTTTTTACGTGACTTATTAGGAATGAATAAAAATGTATTTAAAAAAATTGTATGTGAGGTTTTATTTATTTTTTTTTTTTAATTTTTAACCACTTTTAATAAATTACGTTAAAGTTAATATTTTTAAAATTTTAAAGCTTTTAAAAAATTTAGATAAAATATAAAAATTTATGCTTTTTTAAATGTTACTTTTATATAAATTTTTATTTAAATTTATCTATCTGAAAGTTTTTTTTTTAATCTTCGTAAATTTTTACACAATTGATGACTTTTTCTATGATTTTGCTTATTTATAAAAATATATTTTTTTTTGTTAATTTCGAAATTAGTCAAGAAAAATTATTTATGAAAAAAAAAAAAAAAAAAAAAATAAATACAAAAATAATCTTTTAAATTTCCAAATTTTATACCCTGAACAGGATACAAGTTTGTGTTAGGTTAGGTATTGGGCTTGATCCAAAAGCTATCGATCTCACTGTGATACATATTTGCCCTTTTTGTTATCCATAAGCTGGGCACAATAGACCTAAGGTCGCGGTGCAATCCTCATGTTATAATCTAATCTATCCATAAACTCATAAAAGTAGATCATGAGATCCGCATCGATCGACGGTGGTGGTTAATATCAATATGAGCACTTTCACTAGGTTCGCCAAAGCTTTGTCCACCGAGGTATTACAATCTCAGTCTGGCACAAGCCGGGCAATAGACAAGTGACAAGATTATTCCACCTCGCCTTCCTCCATACAACTTTGGCAGCAAACGTTCGCCAGAATATTTACCGTATTTAGTGTGAACCTGTTGCACAGTACCCAATCAGAACACCAACAATTGCATGAGATTGGCTTTGCTGAGAGCCACTAGTTGAACAGGCCTTTTATGGTTCACTCTAAGTCAGAAGAATCTGTCAGTCGCACAAATTTTTCCGGTTGATGCTTGCTAAGCTCGCTGGAGGCTTAATGGTCCAGCAACAGAACACAAAAGAAAATTAGAAAACCAATCGGATGAACTTGAGGAAAGAGTACCCTCTATAGCGAGCTTAACGGATGTTCAGTTTCTGGAGATTTTGCTGTGACCGCAAATAATAAAATAATATGGAAGAAGCTTTAAGATATTTCTAATGAGGTCATGTACTCCTTGGCTACTCAAATGTCCAACAACGGAACGCAAAAGGACATCATAAACCCAATTAGCCTCTAATCGGATGAACTTGGGAAAAAATGTCCTCTATAGTGAGCTCATCGGAGCTGTGACCGGGCTACCATACAAGTATAATGCAGAAGAAGCTTTAGATCATACACTCCTTGTCTAGTAGAAGATTGTAGCACCCAGAATTTACATATTTATGATCAATGTGACGAACCGTCACACATCACGAACTAGGCACTCAGCTTTCGAGATATCGATCTCAAATTTTGCACACGTCCCTTTCTCCCTTTATGAAGCTTCTTATTTCTCAAAACCACCTGTAACGGAGTACTATAGCATATAGCTGCCATGCAAACTGACCGATCAAACTCAAATCTTTGTAGGAAAAACTTTTTCATTTGAAGAGATATCTGTATGAAATTTGACACAAATCTTTAATCAAAGTAATGCTATTGTTTGCCTTAATATTATTCAGATCGAGCCACTATAGCACATAGCTGCCATACAAACTGATCGCTAAAAATCCAGTTCTTGTAAGAAAACTTAAATCTGCGAATGGTATTATAGCCTCGGTATAGCCGAAGCTAACGGTTTTTCTTCTTATTATTATTATATTATACTTGTATTATATATAAATTCCATGCAAAGTATTTTTTCATTATAATTTGAAGATATACGCGTATATTCTACTTTACTTTACTTCTAAAATATATTAAAAAATTGCTTTGAAATTTTAAAATATTAAATTTTAACCCCAGAAATCTCACAATAAATCCTCAAATATATCGCTTGAACTAGTTTCATGCGCCACTGTTGGCATACAAATTGTACTACGCTGCCGTCACGCGTTTAATATAATCATGTTACGCATACGCCCTGTAGACCACATAAATACTTGAACTTGAGCGCGTGCGAGTGTGTGTTTGGCGACTTTGGAGAGATATTTGTAATAAATAGCAAAGGAGCATAGTGAAATATCTGAGATCATTGAGTAATGTGCGCAAAGGGTAATGAATTGAGGCGCCTAAAATATGTGTATGTGTGTGCGTGCGGATTAGTAAACCGCAATTACAAACAATTGCACACATTTACATGCATAAACGTGCATTTGAAGGCGTCAGCTGATGGCAAAAGCGGCCGCAAAAGCACTTAACACACATCACTTGTGTCGATTACCTGTGCGTTGCTCACAAGTGCGCGTTGGCATGTGTGTGTGTGTGTGTGCAGTTGCTTTGCGGTTTAGCGTATGTGTGTGCGTGTTTCGGTGTTTTTGTGGCTGTGTGTGTATGTGTGCGTTGGTGTTTGTGCAATTTAGCTGTTAAATTCATGCAATTCATTAAATTAACAACAACAACAACAAATATGAATACATACATACACTCATACACATGCATATATTGTACAATACTCTCGTTTGGCTACCTAAGCTAAACACTGTTGTGGGAATGAGCCTTATTTTAGATAAATACATGCATACTCGTAACACTTAAGTACACACGTGTGCATTACTTACTAAACGCACATGCAATACATACATATATATGTACATATACATATGTGTATACGTAGACTTGTATTACGGAAATTTTGTATAAAATGTGTTCATAGCGAAAAATCATATCCAAGTAAAAGCATTACAACTGTAATTTGCAGCCGGCTGTTGCTAAAATACATACATACATACTTATATATGAATATATAAACATTTATATATGTGTGTGTGTAAGCAAAGTGATTTCGGTCAAATGAAATTCGTAATTGTATATAATAAATTAAGGTAAACAAACAAATTGTGTGCAGCGGCAAAAGTAAATCGAGTGACGGACACGCTTGACTATGCACAAGTACATTTGTATGTGTTTGTGTGTGTGATGATGTGCGGAGACTAAAAGGTGTAACTAAATTGACAGCAAAAAATGTAGCAAGTCAATGATAAAAATGGCGAGGCCGGCATTTAAGCGGTGTTAAATGGATTTCTAACACACACACATGCAACACAATACATATACATGCTTACATACACACACATATCTGTAAAAATGTTTACATTCCCAACGGAAATCGAATTAAATAGATGATTACATTTAAATTTTAAATTTTTTGTTGAAAAGTTAAGCAGCATGCTTAAATTTCATTCGTTTCATCCCTAAAATTGTAGCAATTCTCCAACGGTTTATGGAAATTTTTTTATAACTAGCTATTAGTCATAATAAAAACTAATTAATCAACTTTCCGCGTGAGATTACAAGCATTCAACTACAATAGTTAGTTAGGACATTAGTTTCAATTCCTTCATTGTTGAGTGACTTCGGCACAAAAAAATATTTTTAAGCTCAGACAGGCTTTTCAACCTTTTCAACTGTCTACAGTGGTGTTTGGGAGCCGATTTTGTGGTTAGTTATGGCCTCATATATAAGTATCACCAATGTATTTATGCCTGAATAATACCAGCTGATTTGACCCGGACTGGTTAGAGGTTAGACACCCTTCTCCCTTTGGTTTAATCCCGTCTAAATAGCACGGTTCCTGAGCTTACCACTCGATGACCTCGATGACAACTTATCTAATCCTCACCATCCCAATGGGACTTAGATACCGTTTACAACAACAACATCAACAACAACAATTTGAAGTTAGATCTCTAATCAATTTGTTTTCATTTCACAGTTATTTGTTTATAACGCGTCAGGTTTGTCCGGCGTATTTTTGAATTTTTTTTTATTTCAATGGAATCACAGCTACGGAATCATTAAAAATGTTACAGAAGTGTTTCTGCAAGTCTACATTATCTCTCTCATTGCGAACATAAGCGTTGGAGTGTCATAGTTATATGAAGGTCGTTGAGTCATTGAAAACTCGCCTTATGCGAGTCATCCCTCTATTAATGAGCATAACATCAAAAAAGTTGAAGAAACAGTGCTTGAAAATCAACCTAATATTTTCAGCAGAGAACTAGCGGAAGATCTCAGCATCTATTATAGATCGACTCAACACAGTGTTAATGTTTTAGTTAAAGTTTTGGAATGCCTAAGCGATGCTTGTAAGTGTATGGAAAATTAAATTAAGCGTTGGTGTGCTTGTTTTGGCTCAGGAGCTTATTTTGAAGGCTCTAATGAACATTTTTCAGTCCGGTTCAAATTTGATCAGATGGTATTACGGGCGTGACAATTTTATAAGTTTCAAATTGGCTCAGAAGTCTATTTTGAAGGTCATAATGAACGTTTGTATTTTTCAGTCCGGTTCAAATTTGATCAGATGGTATTACGGGCGTGACTATTTTATAAATTTCAAATTGCCTCAGGAGCTTATTTTGAAGGTCATAATGAACATTTGTATTTTTCAGTCCGGTTCAAATTTGATCAGATGGTATTACGGGCGTGACTATTTTATAGATTTAAAATTGGCTCAGAAGCCTATTTTGAATGTCATAATGAACATTTAAATTTTCAGTCCGGTTCAAATTTGATCAGATGGTATTACGGGTGTGACTATTTTATAAGTTTCAAATTGGCTCAGGCATATTTTGAAGGTCATAATGAACATTTGAATTTTTCAGTCCGGTTCAAATTTGATCAGATGGTTTTATTTCAAAATGTCATTATATCGTGTGCCATTAATATAAAAATGCTTCCAAAACTCGATTTCAGGCAACAAATAGCAAGAGAACTTTGATAGGATAGGACAAATCTTCGCACTATTGAACAGTGAAAAGAAAGTAGAAATTAATTTTCGTTAGAAAAACAGATAACAAGCTGATGGAGCACAATTTAGGAATAGTTTATAGTAACTCTACATTTCCTCGCTCTATTCTTTATGCAAGTTGATTAGAGTACCTAATAGAGAGGATTGTCAACATATTTGATGTGAATTGACAGTTGAGAGCGTGAATTTCACACTAACTTTATAAAAAAGAGTTTACTGAATAAGCTTTGCTCAAAAGCTCGACAAGTTTTGAAGCTTAAAAGTTTAAAATTAGTCAAAAAAGAGACACTTAGTTGAAAGGAAAATTGATTTTTTTTTGTCGGAATGATAAAATATATTTGTTACTCTGCCATTTAGAGCTATTTTCAAAGAGGCTCAAGAGCTTTTTTTCGAAGGTTTTCATATCAAAATGTAAAATTAAAATATCAAATTCATCATTCATGGCATCTTCCATTCGATTTCAACCGTTGCTCACACTTAACCTAAAACCTAAAACAATAACAACAACCGCAACTACTCCATAAACACACACATACAAGCTGTCCGTCGCCCCGCACTCAATTCTGTATTTGTAATTGTAAATAACCAACTCCAAGTAGCTTAGCACAAGTCTCTCTAAATCTCTCGATAAATCTCCCAATATAAGTACTTAAGAAATTGAAATTTAAAATTCTTCTTTAATAACCTACGTACATATACATACATATATACCATGCATGCAACTACATGTGCACATACCACATACGCAAGCAGCAGCGTGTAAATGCCTAAACGACGAATGAGGTAAATTGTGAAAAATATTGATATTACATACATACATATGTACTCACAACACTATCCCCACCATCACCACCAATCACTACAACTACAACTACAAAATAATCCTTACAAAATTGTAATTAAACGAATTTGTAACTTTTTAAATGTCAACACACACGAAACGAAAACAAAATGAAAGCAAAACATATAAAAAAAAAAACTAAAAAAAATTGTTTGTAAAGCTCCTTTGTTGAAGTATTCGATGCATGCAGTTCATATGAAAAACTATTAATAATAATATAAATGAATTCAAATACATACATCTTTTTCAAAAGTCTAGTAAAAAACACGGAGTTTGAATTTTTCATTCAATTTGATGGATTATAAACGCCATTTTGAGGTAAGCGGTAAGTGAAGTTTGTAAAAATAGTTAGTGTTTTGGGTAAAACGAATCCAAAAATTATGGTGCATTGTTTGGTTGATTGAAAAATGCATAACTAAAGCGAGTTTGAAAGAAACAAAAGGCCGTTCCAAAACTAACTCAAAATTCAAATTTGCCGCCATTTATGCACTAAAGTGTTGATAACCCTAAAAAAACGACAGCTTATAGTTTAGGCTTAGTAAAAATGAAGCATAAAATGATAGAACAATGGGTCCTCACTATTAAAAAATATTTAAAAAATAATAAAAGCTTAGCAGTCGTGGTTCGCAAATTTCATACAAAATAATCGGTCAAAAAAGTCAATGGCCTACCATAGAAAAAATTTTATTTGGTAAAATTCGTGTGCTCAAAGCCAGCATAGTTCGTTTCAAGGGTGTTACACTGATTATAGCGTTCCTCCAATTTCCTATACCATTTTTGTAGTATGAAATGTTATTTGCTTTGAAATAGGCCTCACTTCGGCGATCAGCTCTTCATTCGGCAAAAATTTCTTCCCAGTGAACATTTTTGTGAGATCCGAGCAGAAGAAATAGTTGCTGAGGGTCAAATCTGCAGAATACATTGGATGCGAAAGCAATGCTTAACCCAATTCAGGAATTTTTGCCACCGTTTTCATTAACTTGTAGCACGGTGCATTGTCTTGGTAGAACAGAAATTTCTTTTTCTCCAAATGCTGCCGGTTTTTGACGATTTTATTCTTCAAACGTTCCAACATGGACCTTCCCTTTTCAAGATAATTAATAAAAATTATTCCATGCGCATCCCAAAATACAGACCCCAAAACCTTGCCAGCCAACTTTTGTGTTTTTCCACGCTTTGGACCGAGTTCATCGTGTGCAGTCCCCTTGGATGCCTGTCGATTGGACTTTTGAGGGAAATGATGGATGGATCATCCAATGTCACATATCGAAACAAGAACACAGGTTTATTATGCTTGAACATCTCCAAATACCGCTCGAATCATCAACTCGTCATTTTTGGTACAGAAGCAAGCTCGCGTTGCACTTACTTTGTACACAGCTTTCACAAACCCAAATATTCGTAAATGATATCATGTACCTCATACAAATAATTATATGTGCATCAACTTTTTGCAAAAAAAGAAATGATTATAAAATTGCAAAATATTTCTGGGTATGCAGGTTTATTTTTATTATTACATAAGATATAAAAAAAACAAAAATAGCAAATTTCAAATATTTTTTTAAACTAAAAAACAAAATTTAAGTTTATGCTTATAGTAAATATTTATATGTGCATTTTTCTATTTTTGCCTGTAAATCTTATTCATTTGAGTTCAACTAAAGGACATCTCTACTTTAATAGTCAATAGTTTTGCCCTTATTTTTTAAAACTAAATTAAGCCACTTTGGCATAGAATTAACTAATGACTGTAGAATAGTTATGTCAATATTGGCCCATTCTTGCTCTATGGCTAATTTAAGGTGACGTACTGTCTCAAACTGCCTTCCGTTTTGGAAAACACGTGCGGAGAGGATCCCCCAGAGATCTTGGATCGGATTTAGGTCCGGACTTAATGCTGGACATTGTAATACGGGAAATTGCCTGTAATTAAAGAAGCGCTTCGTAACCTGTTCCGTGTGGATTGAAGCGTTATCCCGCTGATATGTCCAGTTACCGCCATAAATACTTCCAGCAAATTATATCAACTCACTGTCCAAAAGATTTACATACATACTAGCATTTATCTGAGTGGATATATAGCATATAGGTGTCTTTCCATTGAAGCAGATTGCAGCCCATACCATCAAGGTACCGCCTCCAAAGCCTCGCTTGCAGCAGGAACGTCGTTCCTGACGCGAATCTCTCCAATATTTCTTGCAATGATCTGGGCCGTCCAAATTGAATTTTTTTTTTCGTCACTAAACACTATATTCTGCCACTCTTCGGCCCAGAATTGGTATTTATTTGCAAACTGCAAACGTGCTATAATATGCCTTTGCAAGAGCTTTGGCTTAGGTACCATGGAGGTGTGTTTGATAAACTTATTTTCATGAATAATTTGAACAATTCTATTCCTTGTTATTTGCAGTCTTAACTTGGTCCGTATTTGACCGCTACTCATCGAATCCGCTACTGCTAGCCGTCGAATCATCCGTTTGCACCGATCATCAATGTTGGTTTTCCGTCCGCTGCGTCGCACTGTACCATAATTGGTGGGGTTTATAACAAATCTTGAAATACAGTTTCGATGCCGCTTTAGTCTGGATGCAATCTCGTATATTTTGGAACCGCTTTCATGCATTCCTATAATTATTCCTTGTTCCTTGGCTGACAAACTAGCACCACGAGGCATTTTAGGTTTAAAGTTAAATAAATGTATTAAAATTTCAAATAATTCATTAAGTTAATGCACCTACAATAGTTTTGCAAACAAATTCTTAAGCAAAAAGATTTATCCGCGACAATATCAGCAAGAAAGATCAGCTAGACTGATTTTTCACATATAAATATTTACTACGCAATACCCAATGCACAAGCTCATTCTTAATGTAACGGTACAACGAAAGAGAGCAGAATGAAACAATTCTCGTTGCATATTAACGGCAATATATCAGCCGTTAATTCTACATTCACCAAAATTCAAAAAATACAAGTGAACAAAAAATATAAAACAAAATCAAAAATGCACATATAATTATTTGTATGAGGTACATATATTTTTAGAGCCTGCCATTTCGAACTACTTTACTGAACGATCATTCAGAATTATTGTGTGAATTTTTTTTTTTTTTTTCGTTGGTAACAGCCTTTTTTGAGCTCGAGAGATTACTGAAAGATTTAATTTGTCTAACGAGATCGTTCACAAGCACATGACACGTCTAGGATTAATTTCGAAGCTTGACATACGGGTTCCTCATGTTCTTACAGAACAAAATTTGGTTCGTCACATTAACGAATGTAATTTTCTTATCAAACGTCAAAAAAGTGGTTTTTGAAGCGCTTTATTACTGGCGACGAAAAGTGGGTTGTTTACAAAAATGTATAGTGCAAGAGCTCATTTTCAAATAAGGAAGAACCCGCTGAAACCACTTCGAAAGCTAGTAGCCACAAAAATAAAATTATATGTTATCAGCTTTGCCCGACTTAACAGCGAAGTGTATTGGGATCTGCTGGACACATTGAGAGATGTATTCAAATAGAAGTGGGCGGAATGGATCAATAGAAAATGTGTAGTTTTCCACTCCGATAATGCGAGACCTCATGCAAGTTTGCTGACTTGCCAAAAGCTTCTGCAGCATGAATGGGATAAGCTAGCGCACCCGCCATATTTTCCAGACTTGAAACTTTTACAAGGTGCGTTCCAAAGTAAACAGGACTTTTTGAATCTAGCGCCCTCTGGTGGCGCCATCTATATGTCGACTAGTGCATTAGAATCTGCTATCTCTATCGATTGTCCAGTGATAATTTCATTTTAAAGTCCTGTTTACTTTGGAACGCACCTTGTATTTGTTCAGGACTCCGCAAAATTTTGAAGAATATGGGAACATTCATATCAATTGCGGACGATAAAAACCACTTGGAGCAGTTTTATGATTGCAAGAATCAACAATTTTATGGGGTTACGCGGAAAGGGACAATTAGTAAAACCACGTCCAGAGCGATCATCAACATCAACTGCTGATCAACACGTCAAGGAAATAAAGGAATCCAATTCCACGATTAAGAGTCAGAGATCTTACCATCATAGTTGGAATATCGGAAGGACCATATCTAAAGATCATTTGGTGATCAAACAATGCTTTCCGATTACTAAGATGTCATGAAACGTAGTTATATATAACGGGTGATTTTTTTGAGGTTAGGATTTTCATGCAGTAGTATTTGACAGATCACGTGGGATGTCAGACATGGTGTCAAAGAGAAAGATGCTCAGTATGCTTTGACATTTCATCATGAATAGACTTACTAACGAGCAACGCTTGCAAATCATTGAATTTTATTACCAAAATCAGTGTTCGGTTCGAAATGTGTTTCGCGTCCGTGTCCGATGAGCGATGAGGCTCATTTCTGGTTGAATGGCTACGTAAATAAGCAAAATTGCCGCATTTGGGGTGAAGAGCAACCAGAAGCCGTTCAAGAACTGCCCATGCATCCCGAAAAATGCACTGTTTGGTGTGGTTTGTACGCTGGTGGAATCATTGGACCGTATTTTTCAAAGATGCTGTTGGACGCAACGTTACGGTGAATGGCGATCGCTATCGTTCGATGCTAACAAACTTTTTGTTGCCAAAAATGGAAGAACTGAACTTGGTTGACATGTGGTTTCAACAAGATGGCGCTACATGCCACACAGCTCGCGATTCTATGGCCATTTTGAGGGAAAACTTCGGACAACAATTCATCTCAAGAAATGTACCCGTAAGTTGGCCACCAAGATCATGCGATTTAACGCCTTTAGACTATTTTTTGTGGGGCTACGTCAAGTCTAAAGTCTACAGAAATAAGCCAGCAACTATTCCAGCTTTGGAAGACAACATTTCCGAAGAAATTCGGGCTATTCCGGCCGAAATGCTCGAAAAAGTTGCCCAAAATTGGACTTTCCGAATGGACCACCTAAGACGCAGCCGCGGTCAACATTTAAATGAAATTATCTTCAAAAAGTAAATGTCATGAACCAATCTAACGTTTCAAATAAAGAACCGATGAGATTTTGCAAATTTTATGCGTTTTTTTTTTTTAAAAAGTTATCAAGCTCTTAAAAAATCACCCTTTAACTGACGGTGAGTCTTGGGTCTATGCTTAGTACCTAGAAACAGAGATCATTGGGTAGAATATCGAGACAAAGGGTAGCCGAAGTCGAAAAAACCACGTCAAAGCAGGTCTAAAATAAAGGTTATGTTAACAGTTTTTTTCGATTTTAGAGGTGTGGTTCAGTCCAAATTCCTTCCGACCAGCCAAACTGTCAAAAAGGAATACTATTTGTGTGTTATGCGTCACTTGTGTGAGGCTATTCGTAAAAAAAAAGACCGGAAGTATGGACCAATAACTCTTGAATTTTGATACTACACCGTCACATACATATTTTTCACAGTAGCAACCACCGTATTCGCCTGATTTAGCTTCTTGAGACTTCTGGCTATTCAGCAGACTCAAGTGACCGCTCCAGGGATGCCATTTTTAGTCAATCAATAAACAAGAATCGCTGTGTTTCCTGGAAGCTCTTCAGGAAATTGATTTTAACAACTATTTCGAGGATTGAAAAAAACTTTGGCACAAGCGTATTGGGGCCAAGAGGGCGACGACATATGTATATTTCGTAGAATAAATTAAAAATCTTAAAATTATGAAAAAACCTTACTATTTTTTGCTCATACATAGTAGTAGTTCTATTTTTAGTGCTCTCGGCCTTTTGATTACAATAAGAATGAGTTATTTTTCAACTTGTCTTTGTCTGGTGCTTAATAAAAGCAAATATGAAATGCAAATATATGCATGCGTGTATAAACATTTCGCTAGACAGCGAAATCATTTAGCCCTGTGTAATGCCCATTTAAAGCATATCAATCAATCAAAAACATCAATCTTTTGTAAAACAACTTGTTAAGAACTGTAATGCCACGAGACTTAAAGAGATATATAGTATAAGTGTGTGCCTGCAAATATGCCTGGATAACATATGAACATATGTAGCGTTATGGAAATTTATTTCTATACATTGCCTATATATCTTATGAGTGTGTGTGCGTGTGGGTGCTTGTGGTCTCAATATGCGCGTGAATGCTGTTTTCATTGAAGAGCATAAAGAACCTTAATCCGCAGAAAACACGCTGTTGAATGGTGCCACAAAAAAGGAATCAGCATATGCAAAGTGGTATACAAATTGATACGTATATATATGTATATATATATATGTATATATATTATATATGGTTTATAAAATAGTATAGATATATTTGTATATTACATATATATATAAATAAAAGTATTTTCGATCAAATTGTATAGAATAAAGTCTGTATATGTAAGCTATATATAGAGTTTGGAATGTATATATTCGCGATTTTTTTATTGCTGGTATGTAGGCATATGTATGTCCTTATACAGTTTATAAGCATGTTTTCAGGCAGCTCGAAATCAACACCAGTACAAATACAGCACTTCTATATACTAGAATAGGCTTCTTCTTATATTTATAGCGCGCTCATTTTAGATTTCGTGCACGAAAAATGTAGTTTCACTATTTCCAAACCGCCTCCTTCAGTATAATATATCTCGATAACAAGCTTTTCGAAGTCGGAAACTCGGGGACGTTTACCGTCGTTAGCAGAAGATGAGTTGTAGCCCGGTTCCTGGACTATTAGTCAAAACGTTGATTTGAATATAACTTATAGCACAGTCTTAAGCATTATAATAATCTTACTAGACTATCAAATCAGCTTGTTTAGTACATATGTCAATCAGTCTCCTCTATTTCGATATGGAATCACTTGTCGACTGTAAAATGCAAGGAATAATATACTAAGAATTTGTTCATAATTTTAAAATTTTTAATTTATTCTTCAAAATCTATGTCGCCCCTTTCAAGGTAATCCACTTTAGCCCCAATACTCTTGTGCCAATGATTTTTCCGATTCTCGAAACAGTTGTTAAAGTCAAATGTCGGAATAGCTTTCAATACGCGTTAATTTAATGTCTTCAATTGACTCAAAACGGTTGCCCGGGAGCGGTTTGAGTTTGCTGAGTAGCTAGAAGTCACACAGAACTAAATCAGACTGAAACTAGACGAAAAACTCACAAAGAATCAATGCAGGATGTGACGGTGTATTGTCATGGTGCGAAAACCAAGAGTTGTGGACCCATAATTACGGCCTCCTTTTACGAATAGCTTCGCGCAAACGACGCATAACACTCAAATAACATTCCTGGTTGGCAGTTTGGCCGGTCGCAAGGAATTCGGAGTTCATCACACCTCGATAATGAAAAAAACTGTCAGCATAATCTTGATTTTTGACTTGCTTTCATATGATTTTTTCGACTTCGGCTCACCTCTGCCACGATATTCGGACGATTGGTCGTCTGTTTCCGGATCGTAAGCATAGATCCAAGACTCATCGCCAGCAATAATAAGTTTCACGGCATCCTGGTAGTCGGAAAGCATTGTTTTATAGACGTTACTTGGTAGAATTTCCCGAGAACGGGTGTCCCAAATGTGGACGGATCTTTCAACATAAGGACATTAAGAAAGCTGTGAAGGCTCTGTAAAATTTTTGGAGATATGGGTTGTAGTTGCTGTCGTGGCAAAAAACATCCCTTAAGTAATTTGAAGGAATGCTGGCAAGGTTCTTTCTCGATAAAAATCCGGGTACGTTCTGGTTACATAGACCCGTCTGTCGTGGGAACGGCGGAAATATGGGTCAGTCACAATTTCCGGCACACTCAATCATCAGCGAGTTAACATATATTCGATATGAAAACATTAAAACTTTCCAAATTATGTTGATTTCTGTGCATTACATGTGATGAATCCCAATTCTTTGGATCGGATGGGATTTTCAATGAAGGCTTTTGTTCCGTAGAGAAAAATAAACCAACTGAAGAGAATACCAAGATCTATAATTAATCACTTCTGAACTAAATCTGTTCGAAGAAAGTCTGTTTGGTAGAAAATACAGTTGGTGGGCGTTCGCTGAGGGACGAATTGGTAGATAAAAAATCAATGTATTTAAAGGAAATAACCGATTAAACCAGATTTCAACCTTACTCTTACACCGAAACGGACGGAGATTGCATCTGGGGGGGACATAAGATTTCAATTTGGTTCGAGTGGCTTTTTGGTGTATCTTGAAAGCAAATATTTATACCTGATGTCGCTATTGACTGTTCGAGGGCATAAATAAGGCTTACTCGAAATCCATACTTCACTCCTATAGGATTTTTATCTTTTTTTTTATCTCGGAAACGTTCTTAAAAACCAAAAAAGGAACGATTTGTTAGAAAACACTAAGCGCTCTCGAGCTCATGTGAAGTTACCGCGATTTGAAGCCACAGTTCTTAGTCAAAAGGCGATATCGGGGCAGTTAAGTGAAATTTAGTGAAAACAACTCTACTGAGACAGAAGTTGTCCAGGTCATCTAGTGATGTATAGGGATTCATGCCGCTGATAGAAGAGATAAGGGAGCCACGTGTAGAAGTTCACGGAAGTGAGGAAAGCTCTCTGAGAGCCATTCACTTGGAAGTGGCCAGAAACAATTCTTTCACATATGGCTCAAGCAGCTCACGATTTCCGGTTTTAGATCAAGTATCCTCTGGATAACCAAAAAAAAACAGCCGCTTGAAGGCGAGCTAAAGTGAAAAGGGAAAACATCCCCTATCCAGGATTGTGCGGCAGGTTTGGACCCTTCACGTTAAAAACTCTACCAATGGAAAGGAAACAGCATAAGAGAAGTATACCATATTGTAACCTCTTCCTGAAATACCTTATAGAGCTTCCAACTTCTAATGCTTACTGGGCAACTTGTGTGTTGGCATTACTTTGGCAGGTACACGAAATACTGTGTGTGCATGTCTGCTCGCAGTGTCAAAACAGTTGTCATACGACCGTTTTACACGCTTGCACTTGTGTGTTGCGGCCCGCAAAAAAACAAAGCTGAACCTCAAAATGTCAAACACCGAAAAAATAGTAGACGCACGTCGTCAGCGGAGTGGAACGAGTGGCGAAACGCAATAAAAGCAAGCGAGCAAAGCACACACATACAACGCCAGAGCACGCACCAGCCTATGCGCTCAGCAACGGCGCTCAGTTACGCTCATTTCGCCTGGATGTGGGAGAAAACGCATGGAAGTTGGCGCCAATTGCCGCCAAGCTGCTCGCAGCGTAAGCATGCGCGCTCACGCATTTTACGCCGACAAATCGTACAATATGCACGCTTAGCATACTTCCAGGCGTCGCTTTCGCTGTGTGTCATATTTGTGTTATTACAGTTCCATAAAACACCATTCGCAGCTCGCGCGCGCTAAAACTCTGCTGATTTTCGGATGAACGCATAAGCGCTTGGCGAAAGCAGCTGTTTTGGGCACACACACACATACACGCACGCACAGTTATAACGGTACATACTTCATTGATTGCGCTGTTTATCTATGCTTTGTCATTGTCGTCGTTGGCTGCAAAACTCTTTTACGCTCTTTGTGCGCTGGCCGATGAACTCTGTCTGCGAAATGTTTCAACTCTGCCGCGGCGCTGCTATTTTTGGACACAGGATGCCAAGCATGCGTGTGCGCGTGTGTGTGTGCGCTTGCGAGTCTGCTGCTCGCCGCTGCTGTGAATAAAAGCGACTTGCTTTTCTTTCAGTTCCAGCATCACCGTCATCCAGTGCAGTTCTGACTACTATCAACTAAGCGCGCGCCTACGTTTCCTTGCCCCTCACAAGGGCGTATTGACTTTTGTATAAAATAATTTTTCACACACACATACACATACACTCATATATGCACACTCAAGCGCATACATACACGCGACATATGCAAATACATTTAGCTGTTAAACGCGAAAAGCAAGTAAATACACATACACAGACGTGAAAACGGTAAAAAAACGCTAAAAAAAACTCGAAATATTTGCAAAACATCAACGTAACGGTGAAAAAGTGTCGTGAAAATATTGCTGAAAGTGCGAAACACAGTGAAAAACTGCAAACTTCAAGCCGTCGCATACACGTATACAAAACGTAGCATACTTTTAGGTGCACGGTGACTTCAGTGTAAGTTAAGCGAAGTGTGTGCTGGTGAAAGAAAGTGCAGAACGCAGTGAAAAATGAAAAAGTGAAATCGAAAATTGCTAATTTTTCAATTTCCGAATTATGACTGCTGTTGTTGTTGTATTGTTGTAACAACTCCACACGTCCCACAGCAAATGGAATTGATGTGTTTGCGTTGTTGTTGTTGGTGGTGCTTTTTCCTTGCTGGGGCCAAGAATATCGATTGGTGGCCTTGCATAAGTCCAGTTTAGCGAGCGTGTGCTGGCGATAGACACAGTTACACGCATACAAACACACATACATACGCACAAGTAAGCACAACAGCGTCAGTGGAGCTTCCGACACACACACACATACAAGCAGAAATAGAATTGTATAAAAATTTATCGCTGCTGACTGTCGGAATGTATACATATATATATGTTTGTATATACATATGTATGTGCATGTACAAATATTTGGCGAAACGCGCTTCAAGCGCTGCGGCGTAGAAGGGACGGAAGAATTGATTTAAATGCTGTGTTGCTGAATTTTCACAGATTTGTAAATCAGCAGAAAATCGCAGCAACAGCAGCAGCAAACAACAAAAGCAACAACAACAAACATTTGATGTAAAATTGCAGCAACAACAATAAAGAAGTAGAAAAAATAAAGATACAACTTGGCGAATGCTAAGCTGCAAATTACGGCAGCAACAACAACAAAAACGCAAAGTGGCAAAATATAAATAACAACAACAACAAGCAGCAGTCGCATACGCAGCCGAGAAGCGTGGAAAAATGAGGATTGACGAGTGTTGTGAAAACAGCTGAAACAGCAGTGAAGAAATTAATTAAATGAAAGCATAATTTCAAGGTGGAATGGGCGCAGCATTAAGGAAAAATAAATAAAAAGTGAAAATATAGGCCTGCTATGTGGTAGTCAAGAAAAAGTAGAAGTGAGATTTGTAAAATTTAGAAGCAAACAGTAGAATTACGTTGAAGCAAGCAGCTGAAGGCTGAGGCAAAATGTTGAAAGGAAGTTAGTTTTAAATGCAGGAGTATGTATGTTGTAAACACCTAGAAAAACAAGAAAAAACATTAGGTTTGGCTGAAGAGAAGCTTTAATACACTTCAAAGACGCATTTTTTATGGCACAATAGGGTCTTTTCCTTTTTCACATGCGAAACTTTTCTAAATTAGAGCCTACTTTTTATTCATCAGTTTGTATGGCAGCTATATGCTATAGTATTCCAATCTGAACAATATGTGGAGAGATTACAGCGAAGTCTAAGATAGTAATCTATGTCGAATTTCATGAAGATAGCTTGTCAAATAAAAAAGTTTTCCATACAATCGCTTGATTCCGATCATTCAGTTTGTATGGCAGCTACATGCTATAGTTAACCGATCTAAACAATTTCTTCCGATATTACATTATTTTTATTAAGAATAACTCATACCAAATTTCGTGCAGATATCTTGTCAAATAAAAAAGTTTTTCATACAAGGACTTGATTCCGATCGTTCAGTTTGTATGGCAACTATACGCTAACAATGTCCAATCTGAAAACTCTCTGTGGAGATTGCGCGACTGCCATGGAGAATAACTCATGTAGAATTTCATGAAGATAGCTTGTCAAATAAAAAAGTTTTTCATACAAGGACTTGAGCTCGAACGGTTCGTTTGTATGACAGCTATGTGATATAATTAACCGATCTGTACAATTTCTTCGGAGATTACATTGTTGCCTTAGAAAATAATCCATACCAAATTTCATGAAGATAGCTTGTCAAATAAAAAAGTTTTTCATACAATCGCTTGATTCCGATCATTCAGTTTGTATGGCAGCTATATGCTATAGATGTCCAATTTCAACAATTTCTACGGAGTTTGCACCGCTGCTTTGGATAATAACTCACGTCAAATTTCGCGAAGATATCTTGTCAAATAAAAAGTTTTTACAGCCGAAAGCCTTTGAAGCTAGCGCTGCGTACTTTAGTTTGTATAATAACTTGTTATTATGTAAGCTCTAATAAAATAAAATAAAATAAAATAAAATAAAATAAAATAAAATAAAAAAAAAAATTAAAAAAAAGTTTTTAATACAAGGACTTGAGTTCGTACGGTTAGTTTGTATGGCGGCTATATACAATAGTTGTCTGATATCAAAGATTCCGACAAATAAGGAGCCCCTTGGCGAGGGAAACACATACACAAATTTTCAGCTCGATATCTCAAAAGCTTAGGCACATGTTTGCTTATATCACATACAGCTGGATAGACTGACAGGCATAGCTAGGCCGACGCAGTTCGTCACGATAATATATTGTATCTACTTTTTAGAATATCCGACGTTTCCTTCCGGGTGTAATAAACATCTTGGAATGCTTAATATAATTATGTATTTTTTTCTAAATTTTTCCTCATCACATTTTTGCAGCATCAATTAAAGAAGTTTTCATTTTAATTTATTTAATAAAAGTAAAATTATGGAAGAGTTTTTTGATGAAGAGCGCAGAGCTATGCATCTTGCATATCTGCGTGAGTGCGGTATAATCGGCAAGCTTAATGACATTTTTAGAAAATTATTACAAGGTCGCGAAAGGCCACATGATCTGTTAAATTTTGTACGCGAGGAGTTAGGTGATAAACCCACACCAACGGAAATTGTTGAAAATATGGAGCACGAGTTAGACGAAGCGCATCGTGAAATTCGTCGTTTACGCGGCATTTTAAAAGAACTTGGCGTTAATATTACAGACAAGCAACTTTATGAGGCAGATTCGGCGTCTGCTCAGTTTGAAAGGGTCATTACCTTAAGGGAGTTTATGACACTTTATGATGAAGAAACGGATGAACAGCATACACAGCAGACTAACTAAGCTACTTGTAAGTGGAACAAATAAAATCGAATGGAATTGACTTTTTCATAAAAGCACTGTTAATTGTCGAAATAGTTGTAGATGATTAAAAAAAATGATATTAAAGATTTGCAAAAATAAAAAAATATATATATATAAAAATAAGTAAGGCTAAGTTCGAGCATACTCGAACATTTTATACTCTTGCAACTTACAAAGATTAAAGTCAGGGTAAAACTTTCAAGTACATATTTTTAACCTTTATTTGAAAAACACACTTTCTGAATTTTATTAAGATAACTCACATATTTGCCGATTTATGCGGCATAAAGTCACCCGGAAATTTGAAAATCATAAGGGCTAAGTGAAGTGTAGATCCGATTCAACCCATCACCAGAATGCTTACTAAGTGGTGATCCATTTTGAGCAAGAAAAAACACCCATTAACACTCGAGAGAACATTCTTTGGCATTTATGCGGCTACGTCTCAGATGGTCCATCTGTTGAGTCCAATTTTCGATGACTCGTTCGAGCATTTCGACTGGTAACTAAAGTCTGAATCGAAGCGAGGTTGTCCACAAAGACTTTCGGCTTTATATAACCCCATAGAAAAAAGTCTATCGGTGTGATAACCCACGATCTTGGCGACCAATCGACCAGCTCAAATCGTGAAATTATCTGCTCACAGAAGTTTTCTCTCAATAAATCCGTGGGGAAAGGCGCCGTCTTGTTGAAACCAAATGTCGCCGAGATAACGAGTTTCAATTTCAGGAATCAAATAGTCGGTTATCAAGACGCGATAACGTTCGCCATTAACGGTTAAAGCTTTAAAACTTACCGATCTAAACGGGAATTACCGAAATAACAGCCCTTGGCCGGATAAAATCCGTGTCAATTCCAGTGCGTAGAATTGGCTGTTGTGGGAATTGTCATTAACAGTTACGTTCTTATCGGCATTATTATGGAAGAAACATGGAGCGATGATTCCACCGACTTACAAACCATACCGAACCGTTGTTTTTTCAGAATGAAATGGCAGCTTTTGAATCTCTTCAGGTTGCTCTTCGTCCCAAATACGACAATTTTCCCTGTTTACATACCCATTGTGCCAGAAATGGACCTCATCACGGGACAAAATTTGTCTCGAAAACGTCAGATCTTCTTGGAGCTTTTCAAGAGCCCATAGAGCGAAGCGATGTCGCTTGTGAAAGTTGTACCGTTCCAACTTCTCGTTCTTGTACAAACTGTATTTTGTAAGCTTTCAAAGTAAGATCTCGACGAAAAATGCGCCAAGTCGTACATTAAGTCAGTACGAGTTGCTGCGAACGGCACCGAATCGACTATCCGCCGTCTTCGTGTCCACTCTTAGATACGGTGGCTTTAGTTTCTTTGTTGCCTGCTGAACGTGGTCTATTCGGTCGAATATTATCCAATAATGAATGCTGGATCTAAAGATGGGGGACGATTATCTTGACCATAAGCTGAACGTAGCGCGAGAAACACATTCTCTACAGAACGTGAATTTTCGTAAATATAGTTGAACGATTTGTAAACGTTGTTCGGGCATAAGTCTTTCCGTGACGAAATGCCAAACAATACTGAACAATAATATGCCAAAACAGCTTGACACGACTCAGCGTGATCTGTCAAAGCAAGGCCATTGAAAAAAGTATCTCTACTTGGATCTTCTTCTTCTTCTTACTTCGCTTGCCATGGTCGTCATCAAAAGAGGGGTCACTTATCCGAGGCTGTTTAAATTTTTTCATTGGGGGCTGTTTTTAAGTGGCGGGTCCCAAACCCAGCGCACAACCCTAAGTAGAGAATATTTCGCCTTCTCACTTTAGCTCGCCTTCAAACGGGTGTTCTTAGGCTACCCAGAGGATACTTGGTCAAAGGCCGGAAGTCGTGAGCTGCTTGAGTCATATGTAAAAGAATCGTTTCTGGGCACTCCCAAGTGAATGGCGATCAGAGAACTTTCCTCACTTGCGTGAACTTCTACACATGACTCCATCCTCCTACTTGGATCATCCGTTATTATTTTCGGTAGTAACATGTTGCAAGAGTATAAAAATTAATAAAAAACATTGAGGGAAATCTTAAAAAATTATATTTGAGTTTCTTCGAATTATAAAACAGTAAACTCGAAACCACACAAGCAATGTCAAGGTCACAAGTGTGAAAGCGAGACTAAAAGTGTCATCAAAAAAAAAGCTATAAACAATGAAAATAAGCAAAATCCAAGAATAAAATGAAAGCAAAAGAAACAGAGGCCCTATGTTCCACTTAGGAACTACGGGAAAATATATATAAAGGAAACAGACGCAAAAATTAAAAAAATATAAAAAGAAAAGTGAGAAAATTGGCAGAACTCTTTAAAATTTAACTTTCTCGGAGAGTGATTGAAAAAATTTTAAAAAGTGTGGTTAGAAGCTTGGGAACGCTAGTCTAACATTTGCTGTGACGGGAAATTTTTCGGCGTAAAAAACAACAACAACAATACTATTACAAAATAATAAGAATTTCATGTATAAAAATATAATATAAACGGCAAATACAAAAAAAAAATCAACTTCAACTTTCCGCAACAACAATCGTTAATAAAATAGCAACAACAACGTTATTAAAGCATACAAATGTTTATGAAAATTTAACACACTCAGCAGCAAACCGACGTCAATTGACGGCAACAGCAACACCAAATTACCTAACCTATTAAACTAAATGCATATGTAACTGCCAACAAAAACAACAACAATAGCAATCACAACCGAAAGCACACCAGTCATACAACGAAATTCTTAACAAAAACACACACATACAAACTTATAGTAAACACGCAGGAGCAGCTCACACTAATACTTCCAAACATTCATAGAAAGCAAAAGCAGTGAAAAATCAAAACAAAAACAAGTTGAAAGCAGAAGCCAAGAAGATTTATGATCATCAAATATTAAATTTGCCAACCGACTAAGCGACACATTTTTGACATTTGCAAACGAGAAAAGTAACACAAAAACAAAAGCAACAAACAACTTGGCAGGAAGTAGCACAGGCGACGGCGACTAGGTCAGACGCATTTGAGCGCGTCAATAGGCCAACGAGCTGCTCCGCCTGGCCTGGCGGATGCACGTCGCGTACAGTGGTGGCGTCAACAGTGATGCTGCAGTGCGACCGCAAGATTAAATAAATTGCCCAGCGCGCGGTATGCTCGTGTACACACTCCACTCATTTCTATAGAGTGGGAGATATTTGAGGCTGTATTTGGTGCACCGGCAACGCATGAGCGTCAACTATAATTACAACACATTCTAGAGGTGAACTCACGTCGCAGCCGCCACACCACCAGCTCAGGATTAGCAGCGACGGGCAGCGGCAGCCAGCCAGTGGAAGCAGTGAGCAGTTTGGGCGCCGAAAAGAATGGCTGTGGCGATGCGACCAAATGGTGAGTACGTTATTGGGGTGAGGCGTTTTAGAAAACTTTTTTTACTTCGAAAACTCGAATTTTAAATTTTTTCAAAATTAGTTAATTTGTGTGAAAAAAGAAAAAAACAAGAAAGATTTCTTCAGTATTTGGCATTTAATATTATCCGAAGTGTTTTCGAAAATTTCAAAATCTAATTTTCGAATTTTCGAAAATTAATTTCAGATTAAATTGAATGAATCAAAGCTTTCTTATGTTAAGGGCTTTTTTTGAAACTGAAAAATTCGAATTTTCGAATTTTAATTTCAAATTAAATTCGATGCATAAAAACTTTCTTCTTGCTAAACGATTTTTTAAAACGGATTTCTTCAGCATTTGACATTTATTTTTATTTAGTGTTTTCGAAATTTTCGAAACCTAATTTTCGAAAACTAATTTCAGATTAAATTCGATGAATAAAAGTTTTCTTATGCAAAATGATTTTTTAAAAACTGATTTTTTTGATCTTAATAATATTTTTTACTTTGAGAAACTGAAAAACTGGTTGATTTATTATTCCAGAAATTTAAATTTTTATGAAAAATATAAAAAATTAGTCAATTAGCTTAAAAATGTGATATTTTTTAACTTCTCAGAGCTTTTAACAGCCTTTTTCGAAACCATGCTTTAAAGAAACATTTCTGCAAATTTAAATTTTTGCATTAACTCAAGTGTTTCGGACAATCTCAAAATCTAATTTTCGGAAATGACTTTCAAATTACATTCGATGATTAAAAGCTTTCTTATGCTAAGCCATTTCTTTTCAAAACTGCTTTTTTTATTTAAAAAATAAATAATACTTTTTCAAAAACTTGACTTTTGAGTTGATTCATAATTCCAAATATTTTAATTTATATGAAAAGTACGAAAAGTGAGACTAATTATGTAAAAAATTAGAAGTTTTTGAGCTTTGCAGAAAGAGAAAAATTTTTCAATGTTTAACTTTTCGTATTCCAAGTGTTTCTGAAAATCTAATTTTTGAAAAATAATTGCAAATATTTTTCTATTTGAAATTATCAATAAAAGCTCTCTTATGCTAAGCCATTTTTTCAAAACTGATTTTTTGATAAACAAATTGTGTTCATATATATTTTAATTCGAAAACTGGAATTCATTCATATTTGATTAAAAAAATTTGCAGTTATGAGAAAAGTATGAAAAATTAATCCCATTAGCTAAAAATGCAAATTTTTTGAGCTTTGTAGAGACTGTTTTTGAAATTCATACTTTAAAACACTTTGATTTACCTTTCTTCGGTAAATTTTTTGCCTGTGGGTTTCAAAACCCACAATAAATATAATAATTCTGAATTTTTTTGTTTAATAAAAATATTACTATTCTTAAATTTTTCAAAGAAGTTTTCGAAAAGAATTCAGAATATTATTTTCCAGACCCCAGCAGATACTTCGCTTCTCGCAATGTCCAAAGTAGCTTTCGAAAGAGCTTCAGAATAAGATTTCATATTAAAGCTCGAAAAAGCTCAATTTAACGTTATTTCTCAGAATTTCGTTATAATAGCTTCTTGTATTATCTCAAGTTATTTGCAAAAGCTAACACATTTCTTTGAAATTTATTTTTCAAAATTTTTCTTCAATAGATTTTAGAAATGATTTTCAGTGAATAGAATAGAGTTATATTGCTTTACAATCACAAAGTTTTCGAAGTTAATATGCATAACTGATATATTTACATATGTTTAATGAAATTTTGAAAACATCTGTATTCCAAACTTATTTTTGATCTTCAAAAACTACGAAATTTTTAATTTCAAAAATCCAAATTTAAAAAATTTTTTTTTCGAAAATTATTAGAAAGTATGAAAAAAGTTTTGTTTTCAAAAATATTTAATACAAAAGCTTATGTTTAGTAATTTAGAAACCTTATTTTCCGACTTATCTTTTATCTGATGGCGATGTGGTGGGTGTTCTGAATAAACAAGTGTTCGAAAATTCGAACTTATAATACGCTTTATGTTCAAAGCTCTTAAGCTCAGCTATGGTTTCAAAAATCTACCTTAAGAACTCTGCAAAGCAACACTGCAGCAACTCGACCTGCACACCCTAATGAAACACACGCTCTGTCCTCTTCTCATATGAAAAGCAAAAAATTTCGCGTGCGTTGTCACTTGTCACTGAAGTTGGCTTGTGCAACCAGCAGCAGCATCTCATCAACTTTTTCATACTTTGCCATACTTAATCCTCAATTTTTGTTGCGCCACCTCCTTTGACTGACTGTCGCCGAAAGCCTCATTTACAACACTTATGAATTTCTCATTTGCGGAGAATGTTGCGTTGACCGAATTTTTGTGTTGGGTGGCAACGTGAGTGGCAGCATATTATGTACAGTTAGCTGGTAGGTCAGTTGTGTGGTGGTTATTGCTTTTGTTGTACTTGTTGTTGGTACAAATGTAATTTCGCTGTTAGCCGTGCGTTTCTTTAGATTTTTATTTAACGCAAGACATGTCCTGCACGCGGTCGCCATTGTGTGAATAAAAAGCAACAAACACAATATACATGTACAGTTATACTTTACTTACTTAACTTTCATTATCCTCCGTCGCTGAATATACACGCTTACGCAGGTGTTCTGGCCTTTCTCCTCACACGAGTGCTCTTCACAGCTCGTGAGTCAGTGGGTGTGGGTTCTTTATGTTCTTTTCTTTTATTTTCACTTCTGCGTAGGTGTTGCCAAATCAGCAATTGTATTCATTTAAGTTTTTCTGTTTCTTTTTTGTTGCTGTTGTTGTTGTTTCGTGCATATGAAAGTGCAGGTGAGCGTGTGATATAATATGTAAGCTTTAAGTAGTTAAGTACGTAATTGTAAGGTAGCAAGGTAAGCAGCAAGTGGCAGAAAGTAAAGTTAAAGTTGAGAAAGACCTTCAACACATTCATTAAATGTACATTTTCGCATTTAACTTAAATATGTGGGTTGGGCAATTTGAAAAATTACAGCTGAGTGGAAGGTGAACTACGCTGGGACAAAGAAAGAAATTATGGTGGCAAAGCAAAAATAAGTAAACAGAAATTATGCAATGGAAGTGCTGAATAGAAGGATTTTCTTGTGAAACTGCTTATTCTCTTTTTTTTATTCTCATTTTCCTTTTTTTTGGTAAAGACATGCAGCAACATTATTTATATAAAAATTATATAAAATTATATAAAAATGTTGCCTACATTTAGGCTGGTTGTTAGTCAAGTCGCACACCTGTCATTTATAATACTACTATGTCCAAAAAATAAGGTGACATTTGAATTTAAACTGCGCCCGTCGAAGGATTTGGAGAACTATTTTTTTTTTGGTGTTGGTAGTACTGTCAGTCACATTTATGTCAAATTTCATGTCAAAATATTCATTAGTGTTTGAGATACGTGTCGTTTTGTGAGCTGCTAAAAGTGAGTTTTTCGTTTTTTGCGATGTCGAAATTTGTTGAACAAAGAATTTGCATTAAATTTTGTTTACGGAATAAATTTTCTGCTGCGGATACGTTGAGGATGGTGCAGAAAGCCTTTGGTGATGAGACTATGTCTAAAAAAAAGGTTTACAAGTGGTATAGTGAGTTCCAAGCCGGCCGTGAACGTGTCGAAGACGAAGAGCTTCCAGGGCGACCATCAACCTCAACCGACGAAGCTCACGTTCAACAAATCAAAGATTTGGTGTTGAAAAACCGTCGATTAACAATTTGAGACCTTGCTGATGAAGTTGGCATATCGAAAGGCTCAGCCAATACCATTTGAAGGATGTTTTGGGCGTCAAATCTCGACTGGTACCGAAAACATTGAATTTTTTGGAAAAAAGGCGTCGCGTTGAAGTGTGTGAAACGATGCTTTCCGACTACCAGGGTGTCATAAAATGCATTATAACTGGCGATGGGACTTGGATCTATGCTTAGGACCCCGAAACAACCGATCAATCGAGCGAATATCGTGCCAAAAGAGAGCCGAGACCAAAAAAATCGCGCCAAAGTCGCTCAAAAATCAAGGTGATGTTGACTGTTTTCTTCGATTATCGTGGTGTTGTGCATTATGAATTCCTTCCAACTGTTCAAACAGTCAAAAAGGAATATTATTTGAAGGTTATGCGTCATTTGCGTAACGCTATCCGCCTAAAAAGGCCGGAATTGTGGAAAGACAATTCTTGGTTTTTACACCACGATAATGTACCATCCCATCTGCCCTCGTAATTCGTGATCATTTCGCCAAAAACACAACCCATATCGTTCCGCAACCACCGTATTCACCTGATCTGGCGCCGTGCGATTTCTGACTGTTTGCCGAGCTCAAAAGACCGCTCCGGGGACACCGGTTTTATACGATAGAGGAGATTCAAGCCGCAGCGAAGACGAAACTGAAGGCAATCCCGGAAAGTGACTACAACCAGTGTTTCGAAGATTGGAAAATCCATTGGCATAAGTGCATTGCATCGGGAGGGGATTACTTTGAAGGGGATGAAATTGATTTGGAAGAATAAATAAAGAATTTTCAAAATATATACAATGTCACCGTATAGCGCACCTCAATCGTAGGTGCGCTAAAAGTGATTATAGAGATCTTTATTCTACAGTTTAATCATTGAAACTCAAGGCGTACCCAGAGCATAAATGGCCACAAAATTAATTTTGCTCAACAAAAAAGTTGTCCAAAAACGTTGCCTACATATAGGCTAATTTCTAAAATAACTACGTCAAATAACTAAAAGTGCTCCTTAGAAAAATAGTATTATTAATCTCAAGACCCTGGCGCTAAATCTATGGGCCTCGCACGAACACACCAACTACCTCTTGACGGGTTGCGAAAGCCTTCCGTCGCAGAATGGAACGTAAAAAGTCCATTGCACTACTGGCTTTTAGCAAGGCTTACACCACCGGCTTTTACAGACTGATAACATTCTAACTGAATACTATCCCTTTGTCACTCACGCGGTGAGGTTAAAGATTTTGGAGGACGCAATTGGTCAAAGTTGCACTGAAGAAAATGAGGTGGAAACGTCTAGATATTTTCTTCTCCACTATTCAGCTTTCGTCAGACTAAGGTTCATGCATATCGGTTACCAGTCCTTTAACGAACTCGGCGAATTGACTCTAGGCGTTTTGTCGATACGCTATATGGCGGTCTTTATGATCCTTAGATTAGAGTTCTGGATAATCAAACGGACAAGCTTTCCAATTTTTTTTCGTGGTAGACATAATCTAAGTTCTAGACCCATTTAGGGCACAAATGGACTCAAAGCCATGAATAAAACTGCATAACAATCCATAAACATACATTCGATTAAAAGTGAAGTTCTTTTTTTGGTGAACCAGAATATCAATTTAATAGGAACTCGTCCCTCTCATTTTAATACTCGGTCTTTTACCCTAATAGATGATTAAATGAGGATTGCACGCCCATCTAAGGTCTATTCTACCCTGTCCCGTTGTGGACATGTTCAGCTAGAGATTTATAAGGTTGTGTGGCTTGACAACGGTCAGCATCCCACGTGTTTAAAGACTAGTCTGCTCTGAAAGTATTTATATATTTATTTAGAGATGAAAGATTTGGTGACAACTGGTGAAATGATTAAATTTTCGGGAGTTGAACTAGAAGAAGACATTAAAGGAAGTCCCTTTTTGACCGGACCAAGTTTTCAAGTTACAACTGAAATGAACTTGCGAAACAAAGCGTTGAGATTTGAAATAGGAAAGATGGGGACCGCCGTCAGAATTTTATGATAATTCACGAGGCTATAAACCAGGCTTCGTAACCACAAATGTAATTACAACTTTAGCAGGGTATATTAAGTTTACTACAAGGTTTGTAATGTCCCGAAGAAGACGTCGAAGACCCTAAAAAGTTCTTATAAAAATGAACAAGCTTTCGAGATGAGTTGTTTCAGTCATTTCCGTATGTCTATCAGCGTTTATATACGTGAACCAGTCCCTAAGTTTTTAGATAGCGATCTAAAATTGTGCAGACGTCCTGATCCATCTGTTATGTCCGATTTTTAATGACTCGTTAGAGCATTTCGACTGGTAACTGGCGAATGACACACGTGATGTTCTGGCCTGAATCGAAGCGAGATTGCCCGCATAGGCATTGGACTTTCTCCACATCCCCACAGGAAAAAGTCGGTGCGATATCACACGATCTTGTTGGCCAGTCAACCGGCTCAAAACATGAAATTATCTGCTTACCGAAGCGTTCTCTCAATAAATTCATTGATTGATGCGATGTTTGGGAAGTGGTGTGGCCTTGTTGAAACTAAATGTCGCCGAGAACACTAGCTTCAAGTTCAGGCACCAAAAAGTCGGTTAGCATGGCACGATAACGAGCACTGTTAACGGTTACGTTCTCGACGACACCATTTTTGAAGAAATGTGGTACGATGATTCCACCAGCCTACACCCCACACCAAACCGTTGTTTTTCTGGATAAAATGGCAGTTCTTGATTCTTTTCCTTTTCTTGTTCTTCAACCCGAATTCAGCAATTTTGCTTGTTTGCATACCCATTGATCCAGAAATGGGTCCCACTGCTAAACAAAATTTGGCTCGAAAACTTTGGATCTTCTTGGAATTTTTCAAGATTCCATAGATCGACGCGATGTCGCTAGGGAACGTCGGGCGGCTTCAGTTCATGCACAAGCTGTACTTTGTACGCTCAATTTAAGATCTCGACGCAAAATGTGCCAAGTTGTCCATACATTGTTCAGTTCTTACCAAAAAAGAACCTTTCTTTAATATTATAGCTTCCACTGACCAAAGCGTTCAATTACTTTTATCTACCAAAGCGATCTCTGCCAACATTTAGTAAGAGCTGCTCACTTAACCGCACCCTTTGCCATTTGCCACAATTAGTCGCAGCAATATTTCCCATTAACAACCACTTAATCGGTAATAATTGATATTTAAACGGTCAGCACATTTTCCCCAGTTGCGATTGCGGTGTGCGCCTGCGCATTGCGCGCCGGTCAACAAGTTCGTTGCACTCATTGTCTCACAGTGCCGCCGAACAGCGAACGTGGTTCCACACTTTAGTTGCAACTAATTTCGTTTTGCTAATTATTTTCAGCATTTGCCAGCATTACATATACCACATATACCCTATACACACATACACATACATACATGTATAAAGTTTTCTCACGAATTGCCTACCGTTTAACTCTGTGCCCACTTGCAGGTTTACATCATGCAGTTTCGTTAGGCACCATTGAGGTGGCGTCTAAGGTAAGTAGGCTCCGCACCGCAGCGCAGCGTTCGTTCGGTTGCTGCCACATGAAAGCCATTAATTATGTTGCACGCTTTTCGCTTTTTGTCGTTGCAGTCGTCAGCGGCTTCTAGCCATTACGATCGCAGTTACGACTCCGAAGATGAGAATATGAGCCGACGCCGTTTGCGACACACCTCCTCCACAGAACTGTATCCGCGCCCATCCGTTTACTCCAAAGGCGACATACGCGAACAGGTGAATGCTCTGCGGCAAGCGTGTTAATTGCTTTTGTTTTTATTTCACTTCTTTATTTTTTCTGCTTTTCTGTTCTTCTTCTTACTTTCTTGTACTGCTGTCCTCTCCGTTTTCGTATGCTCCTTTTTCTTCTTCTTCTTCTTCCACACTGCCACTTTCGGCTGCCACTTGCATTTGGTTACTTTTATTTTTTATTGTTGTTGTCTTTTTGTCCTTAAGTACAGTACTGCCTAACTGATCGTCAGCTGCATAGCATCGAGCGGCCGCGTCGCGATCGCTTCTTTGGCTGTCTCTCGCGTCGCAGCGGTGTGCAGCAATCGTTTCTGGGCGGCTGTGTGGGTCGGCGTGTGCCCTCCGATGAGAATTTAGCTGCTTACGCGCCCTTCTACAAATATCCGCGGTAAGTTCGTTTAACGGAAATGAGAAATTAACCTATTTATTGACCGATTATTCACTTCGTACAGCTATCAACGACCTTTTCAAAATCACGACGACAAATCGCCCGATTCCGATATGGATAGTTCCTATTTTCGACGTCAACCAGCTTCCATATTGAGCACTGCGAAAACGCAAGACACTGGCGCTGGCGCTGGCACAAGCTCTGTCGGCGTTGGTGTCGGCCCTGGCGCATCTGTGGGAGGCATGGGTATGCCGCAGAACCAACGCTACTCCTGGATGGGCGCTCCGAGCGGCATTGGAAACGAGAATGTCAACTTTACCAACGATCCAAGGTATCTATCGCTAGATTTGTTACAAGCTTTTGCTTAAGTCTAAACTTTACAACATTGTGGCCGGTCATAAACATGGAGCATGAGCTTCAACCTGTTTTGCGCAGTTTTCAGTAGCTAACCGAATTTTTTGTTGCTTTTGCTGTTATAAATCTGTTATAAATCTGTTATAAATCTATCTCTTTTGTACTTTTGTTTTTGGAAATTAAGCAATATCGTAGCAGGGTTTGGTTCTTAAGTTTTTTAGTTTCTTAGAAATTTAAGATTTCTTTACAAATTTGGTTGGAGTAGTAAAGATCTCTATCTGAAAGTGACTCTAGCGTAATATATTTTTTTCAAGGACTTCGGTGTTACAAATTGGAATGGAAATATAAAAGAAAGTGTTAGAGGCTACAATAAATAACCTCTTTACCAATCCAATCAAATTCTATATTCATAGAATAGTTTAGTAAAAGATACGAGGATATTTAGCAAGCTTTGTTGCTAAGCTTCAGTGGTTAGAAGCCAGTTGTTATCGATAAAAAGCTTAAACTATACTTTCATGCAGCTTTTTTAAAAGCTTTTGACAAACTCTTTAGCAAGGTTTAAGCTTCAGGAAGTCTTAAGAGCTTTTTTGACAAAAAAATCGTTAAATTTTCCTGATAAAATCATAATGTATAGTCTGAAAGAGTATTAACATTCTTCGTGGGGATTGTACGGGTTGCCTTTTACAGTTCGAGTATTGGCAAAACTAGTTTCGAAATCTGGAAACTCCCAACTTTATCGTAAAATTTGACATTTTTGGTGGTGTTCATACTCAGAACGTTTTGACATACGAGCGCTTTTTGTGTTGCTTACAGTAGCTTAAAATATTCTTCTCGACCAAAAAATGAAATTAAATCGCGAACATATCAGCGCGATTATTGTTTACAACTGTCGACGTGAAGCTTTATCAATGATCACTGTTTATTGATGGTACTGTGATTTCAATCGAGGTCGTAGATCACTCCAAGACAAATTTCGGAAAGGTCAGTCAAAAACAGTTGTTGTTCCGAGAACTATTGATGCTGTGGGAAAACTGATATTTCAATATCATCATCTGACCTATCGTGAGGTTAAGACATGCATGCGCATTTGTGAATTTCTTCACGTTGGAGCCCACATAATTTGTCAATCGCTCAAAAAAGGCTCGCGTCGAATGGTTGAGAGAAATGTTAACAAAATGCGAGTAGGGTGTCTAAGGGTGCCTGCAGAGTGGACGCTTGAAGCCGAGCCGAGCGCATTTTCCCATTTACGCAACACGTGAATTTCCGCTCGGCTCGGCTTTAAGCGTCCACTCGGCGGGCACCCTAATAGGTGTGACAGGTGATGAATCGTGGACTTACACGTGTGAGCCCTAAAGTAAACAGCAGTCGATTGTATGGGTGTTCCTGGGTGAGCCATGCTCTAAGTAGTTCCAAGTGAATCGTTGCCTATTTTTTTGGAAAATCGGGACATGTCGCGACCATACCATTTGAGCAACGCAGGACAGAAAATTCTGAACGGTGCATAACCATTTGTTTGCCAATTGTCTTTCAAGAAATTAGGAATCATCCATGAAGACGGATCACTCTTCAAAACGACAATATGAGCTCTCAAACATCGACCGAAATAACTGCATTTTTGAGCACTTAAAACATCGATTTTATGAGTAAGCCATCGTAAAGTCCTGACTTGGGACCAAAGGACTTCCCTTTATTCACGTATGTAAAATATTTACCAAGGGTTCTACGTTTTTTGACACTGTAAGAAGCGGTTGATGTGTTCAGAACGCATGTTTTGGAGATACTTTAAACAGAATCGCAAAGATGCGCTGACAATTAGTTTAAAAGCTTGTAAAAATGTAAAGATCTTAATGGATACTAGTTTGAAAAACAAAAGAGCTATTTTCGATGATTAAAATTATTTGAAAGTAAGAAGACTGATGCTGAAATAAGAGAATTTGTGCTTTGCGACTTTATTGCCAGTATATTCAAAAGCTCATAAATAACTTATTTCATCTTAAAAAGCTCCCAAAAAGCTTGCACACAATGCGGTTAGAGTTTGGAAAAGTGTTCCTTGGTGTCAAAACAGCTAGAAAGTAGCTTCCAAGTGTACCAAATAAATTACTTACTTCATCTTAAAAAGCTCCCAAAAAGCTCACGTACAAACAGTACTGCTAGAGATCGGAAAAGAGTTCGCTAGTGTCAAAGCAGCCACAAAGCACTATTCAAATGTGCCAAACAGAGATCAAAATCGATATTAATAATTTTTTTTCATTTTTAAATATTATTATATCAATTTTTCATAAAACTTGTTTATTTGCGAGCTTTTTTTTCTCTACTTACTGCTTAATAGTATTATATTGTGTATTTTTGTAACCCTTATTACAACTTGACGCTTCTCATGCGCATACACGACATCAGCGACGTCATGCATACTCATACCAAAACGTTTTTTAAAGTATAACTGTCTCTTTCTCTCTTATAACTCTTATAAATCTACAAAAGCTTGTATTACTATCGCGCTCTTTCCACTTATCCTTAAACAATTTTGTCAATTAACCCTGTAACTATAGACTGTTTTATACCCCTGCTTGAACGCTGCATGCATTTTTCCACAACTTTTTACAAACTTGTCGTACAAAAGCAGTCAGTCAAAAAGCTCTCATCAAAGCGCTCAATAAATTCTTTAATAACTTTTCTACATTGCGCATGCGCACCATTTCGAAGAGCACAAACATGCAAAAAATTTATTATAAACATATTTCCGATTAAACCATTCAATCACCCATAGATTTTGTGCCTTCAAATAAAGCTCGTGCTTAAAGCTCGACTTTACCAACATTTACCATTTATAAGTACTTGGCAAATGAAAGGTTAAAAATAAATACTTGTCTCTATTCCTCTATTTATTATTATCGTTTTTTTCGTAAAAAAAAATTAAAATTAAAAAAACTTGCAAAAATTCTTCAGCGCAAGCCTGACTTGTTGGCTAACACCGACTGATTACCAATATCGGAATATTTATATGACCAACTGTTTTGCACTTTGCGCACAGAATCATTTTCAAAACTTCACACATCCACTCGAAAATGTTTGGTATGTAGAAATTAATAAAACAAAAACAATAAAAAAGAAATACGAATATAAATATAAACCGAAGCATGACGTATAAACGCCGAACGGATTAAACATTGTTTAGAGCCGAAAAAAATATGCTAATTAAAACAGAAAACAATAAAAAAGAAATACGTGTGTGCATGCATCTGTGTGTGTGAGTAATGCTCGATCCATTTTATTGCAGTTCGTATCACTATCCCACCCACGTCGGACTGCCAGCCGGCCAGCAACTACAAATGGGCGGCACAACACCGAGGTAAAGTTAAGCGATACAAAACAGTTATGCCGGAATTACATGTGCAGATATTCTGCATGCAGATCTGCACTATTTTTTCCAGCCAAAACACATGTGCAGTAAATTTTGACAATCAGCTGATTGCAATAAATAATTGAAATTGAAATTGAAATTTAAAAATTTTAAAATGGAAGTGGAAAGAAAAGCTACTTTTGTAATTTTTATGACTTTTGTCATATAAGAACCTGTTTTCTCTTACAAACTCAATCAGTTTTTCTTCCATTTTTTATTTCTTTTGTTAATTTTTACTTAACAGCTGAGCGCAATTTAAAATGTTGCCGGACTTTGCTCAAAAATTAATTATTTGAATGTTGTCAGCACTGCCTCTGCGCAGAGAAATTCAAATTTCACATGCCGTGCAGATCTGCATTGAGGTGCAGAATTTGAACTGTCAAATCAGTACATTACTCAGTTACGCAGAATACACGATTGAGCAGACGAAAGAAAAATTTTCTCAACAAAATTTCTCGGGACGTCACAAAAGCATTGCTTTGAGAGAGAATTGGATGAGAGCAAGACTGATTGTCAACAAAAGTTTGACCGCAACTGCTATTGTGACGTCAGACAAACAGCTGATATTGACAAAAGCAATGAATCGAACAATTAGCGTTACCGTTATTGGCGTAAAAACTGTATGAACTCAATCGTGCATACTTAAAACGACCACTTAGCACACAATGAGCTCGTTAACTATTGCATCCACACGCCAAAAATCAGTTTTCACAACTACTTTCCTTTACTCTTAATCTCTCTCTCTCTCTTTCTCTCTCTTTTCACACGCACCAAACACACTTCATTCATACTCTCTCATACGCTTTTGCGCGACTTGTGCATTCTCATTTGCAGAACGAAGCATGTCAGTTTCGCTCGCTCGCATACACTCACCTCCTTCGACGATGTCAATTTGGGTTTCCGCTCATCCGGTCGCATGAAGACCACACGCAGTCAGGAACGTCTTATTGGCGGCAAGAAACCGATCATTGCCACCGGCAACATCTACGAGTCCACGCAACTGCCCGCGCATATGGCGCAACAGCCGACGGTTTTGCATACACAACAGCAACAGCAGATGACACATCAGCAGCAGCAGCAGCAGCAGCAACAGCAACATCCACACCCGCCGACAAATTATATAACAACGTTGCCACCCGCACTCGCCATGCATCCACATGCACAACAAGCCGTCATACATCAGCATGCGCCACATATTCATCCCACGCATGGGCATGGCCATTCACATCAACATCATCACGGGCCACCCATCCACATACATCAGTTTGTACCGACCGGTTATGCTAGTGCCGCCGAGTTGGGTGCTCAGATCCAAACTGAACAACCGATTTCCTTGTTAACCGGCAGGCCTCTCACACATATGGATGATTTGCCACTTGGTGTCGGTGGTGCTGGAGCGACGGCGCATGGTGGTATGATGCCGACTGGTATGGGTGTCTTGACGTGTGCCACACAGGTGTTGGCGCCACCCAGTCCCGAGGTGTTGGTGGTCGAAAAGAAGTTCCGTAATGCCATGAAGACGCAAGCCACGCAAACTGAGGTGCGGAAGGATGGTTTCGCGCAGGTATTGGCGCTGAGTCCACGTACCATGCATAAGGTTGGTAATGCGTCGAAGTGCTAAGCTTGACAAGGTGTAATTTTGGTTCCTTTATACTACAGGTGAAGGTGGTCTCACAAGGCGCGCAGACGAATGGGCTGCTGAATGGCAAGAAGCTAGCAAAAAGTTTGTCGGAAATGCCGAATGGTAAAGTGTTACCTGGATTAGATGACAGGCAAATCAGGTAAGTTCAACAGTAGCATATACATTCCATATTAATTCTTCTCAAATTAATAAATTCTAATTTTTTATTAACTTATTTTTAGAAACTTTATCGATCATAACGCTGTTTATCGCACTCAGTCGGAAGAACCGCCAAAGTCACCGCTGGAGCTCGGCGATCCAAACAATATTAATTACTACGAACCACCGCCACCGCTTGACACAATTTCCTACTACAGTCATCGTTCGTCACAACTGCCCTCGGAGGAGAGTATGCCCTATTTTCCTAAGGACGCGCTCGCTTTCGACTACGAGAGCAACAGTTTGCCACGCCGCGCTTGCACATTTCATCGCGAGAGCAGCTTCAGCTCGAACAGTCTGCCACGCCGTGAACCACTGCATGCACATGAGATATGTAAGCACATAACCGAGTGTACGGAATTGATGGGTGAGCCGAATGGCGGTGTTAATGGTAGTAATGGCGGTTTGCTTGACTTTTCCAAGCCGCATTTGTTGCCACCGCCGAGCGAGTACTGTAAAGATGCCGACGAGCCACTGACATCTACTTCCACGTTGACAGCGGAGCCTGCACCCGAACCTGAAATTGTAGATACAAGTCGACGTAAGTCCATGGTAGCCGTACTGCCACCACTGGACGCTGATATTACGCCCACACCGTTCAGACGCGATGACTTACGACGCCAGTCAATGCCAATTTATGTAAAAACCGAAAAACTGATTGATGGTTTCGGTCCGCGAACATCTTTCCGCTCGAAGATCAAGCCGAAACCGGTGATAGGCGGCAGTGAGGAAATTTCCGGTGATGAGAAAGAGATCTTTATCGACTTCAAACCAAATGTTATGAAGAAAGCGAGCGCACAAGTTCCACAAGCTAAATACCGACCGGTATATAAGCCGCTACCGCCAACAGTAGCGCAGCTAGAGGAAAGCAAACAACAGAAAGCGGTTGAAGAATGTGAAAACTGTCGCGCACTACAAGCAGGCGAACCGCGTTCCTCCATCAGTGAAGATGACTATGAGGATGAGGGTGAGCCGGAACAGGCCACAGATATAGAAGAGGAAAAAGCCAAGCAAGAAGAAAGCGATCAACACGATCCACTGTACGAGAATGTGCCCGCCAGTGCGCCGAGTGCGGCAGCCGAACGACGCGCCAGCATGCGCAAACGTTCCGTGAGCTTGGATGAACAAAATGTCTCGCCCGAAAAAGGTAACGGCATCTCGGCGCCACCAAGCCCTTGCCGCGAGGAGTTGCTGTTCGCAAATGCATCTACTTACCCATCCTCGGATTCGCTGGCCAACGACGTGACACGCGATCACTCAGATGGCATTTGGAATGAATCGCAGGTTACAGTGCTAACTGCCGAACCGCCGAAGGAAGGCACCGAAGGCGCATACACCAATGCGAATATGCTGCTGACACCAACAACGCGACGGAAAAATCTACTGCTGCAACACCAACAACGCAGCTCCGTGGACACAGACGCTTTGGATTTGGAGGACACACAAGTGGATTTGGTGAGTTTAGCGCCCTAATCGTATACAAAACATGTAACAACACTGATTTAACAATCTTTCTAGAGTCCCACCTATGGCATTGCGGTGAACGCACTACCAACCCCCGCTAAAAGCGCTAAATCCAGCGCGCTCATCACACAACAACCGCAAGCGAGTCGCGAGCCCAAATCGACCACGCTAACGGTGCCGCAGAAAATCACCACACCCTCAATCGCAGTCACACCCAGCCTACCGTTGGCCAAAGAGATCTCACCCAAAAAATCACCGGGCACAAGTAAGCGCGTCGTACAGGAGATGCCCACACTAACACGCGATGGACGCCGTACATCGGACGTGCAGCAGACGCGTGCTGCCACCGACGCGATCATGACCGTCGCGGCTACTTTGAGCAACAACAGCAACAACAAGTTCAATAACACCACAGATGTGTCGGAGTGCAGCACGAATACCGACGAGTATGCCACTTGTACTGACACGTCGAAGCGCACGCCAGGTATTAAGACACCACCAACAACAACAAGCTCATCATCAACGACACAAGTACCAGGTTTGAAAGCGACAAGTGTCAATTGAACAGTCAATCAATAGATTAGTGTGCCTTGCTGCTTAACAAACACACAGACACGCACACACGAAAGACACGAGCAACCACGTAACTAGTTGCCTACCGACTAACTACCATCCTTCAGCCTCATCTCTCCATCCTCACCTCCAACCTCATCAGCATATCAGCCTCAACCGTAAACTAGCTACTTATTCTTTATCCATCCATCTTTCAGCGGCTGTCAATCCATCATCGAAAGATTACACATATAACCAATCCGCACATAATCCTCTGACTTATTTGTATGCACTTTGCAGCCCACACAGCCACACACACTCGCGCACGCAAGCGATTAGGCCTTTTAGCTGTGCTCTCCTCTAACCGCTCTCTTCACACACACTCTCATACTCACATACAGTCTGTCACATTACATGTTTGTGTTGTTGTAAACGTCCTTAGCTGATTGCGTGTATATGCATTTAAGTACTTTCGTATGGTATTTGTTGTTGTTGCTTGATGAACGCTTCTGTAAATTAAACCACAAAAGAGAAACAAAACCAAATATGTGTCTGTAATGCTTCTTAGCCTAGTTCAATGCTCGCTTAGAGTATATTAACCCTGAGCCATTGCATATGGACGTTAACTAAGCGTTTACTTCCTCTCTTTTGTCTCTATTTTCATAAACCACCAGTGTCGACACAAAGTTCACAGATTGACCGTACGCAAGGCTCATCCTTTGAGAGCGCCTCTTCACTCTACTCAACTCGCGGTGAAGTGCTGACCGAGGACATATTGCAGCATGATGAAAAACCCACTAAATCGCATAAGCTCGAGCGCGAGCTGCAGCTCAAGTCGCCTGTGCCCACAGCAGAGCAGGCGAAACGTTCACCCTCGCACTCGATTAGCAGCACATCGTCGGGTAGCTATAATGTGGCTGGGTTGGCAACACCATCGCCATCTGCTAAGGATGCGGAGAAGCATGTGGAGCCGCCTGAGAAGGCAACAACGTCGGCTACCAAAGCTCTGCACGTCAAAAGTGTCGGTGCGCCAACCGCCAGTGTCGAACCGTCCGCTGTACGTGAGAAGCCCCGCATCAAACCCGAGTCCATATCGGATGATGAACGTAGTGAGGTACGCTACTCATCGTCCGGCTACTATGAGAGTCCACATGATGATGATCATGTGATCAAGTCACGACGTCATCGTCTCGATGAGGAACGTAAACGTCGTAAGACGACAATGAAACTAGACATCGAAAAGGAGAATTTACGCGCGCTCACTAGTCCGATTAAGAAGCCAGCTTCTGCAATGGCCGGCGCACATGCCACGCCTATAGCTGCGGCGGTTGCGGCAGCCACAAAAGAGAAAATTACAGAGAAACAGTCCACCACTAGTGGGCACGCCATTGAAACTACAAGTCCGAATCGCATTAAACGTTTCCGTCCAAAGATACGTCGTCAATTTAGACGGAGTTCACGCGATGATAGTACCCCGAAGCGACAAAAGAATTTGGTGAATTTGTATGGCATGCCGCCGACGGCGGGTAGCGCCGAGAAACTGTTGGATTACAGTGTCAGCGTTAAGAAGGAAGAAGAACGGGAGGACATACATGTAACGGAGTGCAAGACGAGTAAAATCACAACGCCGCATACTGCCACGGCAGCTGTGGCCGCCAAAACCACAAAATCTGCATCAGATGTGTGTCAGCTGAAAGCGAAATCTATAGAATCGCTCCGTTCTGTCTCGCCTGGTTCCGATTCGGTGTTCTACAGTGAAGCTGATGGTCCCGTGCAAGAGCCACACAGTCATTGCCTGCATTGCGGTAAGGGTACAGAGGGTCAGACTACTAATATAAGTGCATTGGCTGGCGACTCTGTCGAATCACTGCCTTATATGGGAGAGCATGAACAGGATATTGTAAAACCGCCGTCGGACTTCGCAGACTCACCGGTTACTGCGAAAACCACGCAACGTCTCTATAAGAAGATGGACAAACGTTTTCGTTCTGAAGAGCGTTATCATGCCGGCGAACGTGGTCGACATTATAAGACACGCCAAGAGAATATACGCGCAAAGGTGGGATTTACAAAGTCGTAGCGTAGCAATAATAAAAGTTTATCGTTTTTGTAGAGCGAAGAACGCAGTCGCGAAAGCGTACACTCACGCAGTCCACAGAGCTTACGTCCAGCCGGTTCGAGTCCGTGTGTACTGCCGGATGCAGCGGTTGAGCAGAGCCAGCAGATTATCTATCGTGGTCATTACGATCCTGCGCGTTATGCGCGTCTCACCGACGCTGATGTTTGGACCCAGCTAAATCACCAGAGTTTCGGTACGTGATCTATTAGTCTGAGTTGCGCATTTGATACTATATACTCGTATGATTCTCATTTACATTTCGTTATTCTAATGCAGACCGCCAACGTGATCGCCGTCCGTCAACGGAGTCGGAGCGCAGTTTTCACTCAAAGTATCAAGTTATACTACATCGTTTGGTGCAGCGTCGTTGCACCTTGGAAATGTATCATCGCCAACGGAACAATAATTTTCGTAAGTTAAAATATATGTTATAAAAACAGTAGTTCTTTTAGGGGGTTTAAAATTTACGGAGGCTAGTACCGAGCCTTTTTCTTCGGTTATTTACTAAAGGTATGAAATATGCCAAAAACTCTCAACTACCTTGTGGAGTTAAGTAAGTTCTTCTAAAATATTGTAAGCCATTGCACCAAAGAAAAGAAAGTTCTAACCCACCCAAGTTTGTATTAGAGCCTGAAATCCACTCCAGAATATTGCTGGAATACTTAATGTTGACTGTAAACTGGTTGTGATAGGAGGGAACGGATCTCGATAACTAAATTTTGTTTACAAAGTCAACTAATAGTATTGAGTAGCTTTTCGCATTATTAGTCGGGTGATATTGTGATTCGATCGATAATTTTAACATGAATGATCTCAGATTTCTAACCATTAGGACCCTAGAAGTTCTACTTTGCCAGAGAAAAGTAAACCCATGGTTTGATTAAATTACCTAAACATTCAAAGCCACGTCGAGGAATATAATCTGTTGGGTTTATAGTAAGAAATATATATTCTTCACAAAATGTTGATGACATGTATTAGATATGCCAAACATCGGCGATAAAAGTTGTAATCATTTTTAACCTAGATTTCAACTTAAAAAACATCAATCATGATATACTACATGCTTTAATGAGAAGTAACAAAAATATAGTAATATGACTCACCAGTGTTATCATATTCTGAAAAGAGAAGAAAACAATGGAGATTAATTTTAGATAAGCTAAGTATGAAGTAAAAAGAGTTTACATACTATATATGCCACCAATCTTAGAAGAACTTTAACCGACAATATAAAGCAACACAAAGCTTTTAAATGTCTTCGTCTTCTATAGTATAGCCGAGACTGTTCAATAGATTTATATTGGGATCTAAAGTATTTCACAAAAAAAAATCCATCAATCTTATTTTTAAAGTTTAAGCATTGCTCCGAAATGTAGGCAATCGTTTTCTACCGCAAAACGAATTTTTACAGAACATTGAGAAATTTTTTACCTCGACTTTTTTTATCCCTCGCCCACAAATCGACATTAACCGAAAACGTATAGAGTACCATACCTAAACACTAAATTAAGGTATAAAACTCTAATTCGGCACAGGGGATCGCAGTAGCAGGAAGCATGTCTGGCCAAAAGCTTTTGAAAAGGTGGGCCCGGTCCTGCCCAATAATAAGTTTAATGTACTTATCTTCTAAACCACTAAATCTACAATAAATAAATTCGTCTACCACAAATATTATAAGAACTCCTACCAACAGTGCGAAATATAACGATACTGTGAAACACTACTAAAAGCGCAATAAGTCAATAACTAATACGCCAGAGCCAGAAAATGTTACCCCCAAGATAGTATGAGAGGCCTTTAATGGAGCCAGGTTCAAAATTGATCGAAGGGTGTGGCCCCGCCCACTTTAAGATGAAATTACATATCTCGAGATCCGCGCGACCGACTTCAACAAAATTTGGTACCTGGCATTCCTCTGACATTTTTATATCTCAGTGTGAAAATAGACGAAATTCGATTACACCTTATATTGTTATAAGGGAAACACAATTTTAAATTTCGTTTGAAACTTTCACTTTCCAGTATATAAATCAAGAATGAATTAATATATCAGTATAGAACTTTTTACGAATGAATCGATCCAAAACTGTTCAAGCCCTTAGGTACTGAACATCTTATAATTGACTTCTTACCGAAAATATCGTTCAATGTATAAGATATATAATTGAAATTCAGTGATAATCCTTCCCTGACAATGGTATGTCTGTATATCAAAAAAGGGTTCAATCGGGCCAATACTTCACTGAGCCTCCACATATCTAACATAACGATTTTTGCACTTCTGGGTGACTTTGTATCGCATAAATCTGTCAATGTGTGAGATATCTTAATAAATTTGAGAGAGTGTGTTTCTCTAATAATGGGGCACATTTGTGCTTAGAATAAAAAAATAGGGTGAAAACTTGCCGTAGACCCCACATAACTAACAAGCTTTATGCACTTGAAGGTACTTCCCTGGCTTTAGTCCTTGCAAGTGTCAAGAGTATAAAATGTTCGATATATTGGAATTTAGCTCTTCCTTATCACTACATGAATACAGGAACAAATCAACAAGTAAACAAGTTAGTAATTTAGAAAATTCGAAGCTGATATAGTTAGAAGTCTCAAAAATTGGCACCCACAATTTTCATAGCAAACTGAAATGAAAAAACTATTCATCTACAGTAATGTCGCAATGTTTGGAACTACGGAAAAGTTTGAAAACTATATTTTTCACGAAGAGGCGACAGTCCGAAAAGTAAAAAAAAAAAAACATTTTATCACCTTTTAACTACTTTGAAATTTAAAAAAATAGTGAAAAATTAAATTTGGGTTAATGGCTAGTTCACGCCATAGACAACTCTATAAAGAAGAAAAATAAATTCGGAGGAATGGTGGACAGCGTTTTTTTAATGACAGTTTCGAGAAGTTATCGTTTAAATTTTCAGTTCAGGCCGAACCTGTTTAGATGGTCAGCAAAATGCCTATATCTCCGAAAATAATTTAAAATTTTAAAGATGCTCTTATAGACGTATTCTTGACTAGCTCAACTTTAAAAATACAAAAAAAAAAAAAAAAAACACCAATGTTTTTGTTTTTATTTTTGAACTAGAATACCCCCATAATGCAAAATAAGCATTTTTCTTCTAAGCTTTTATCAAAAATTTTCAAAATGTTCAAATTATTGAATCCAGTAAGACTCAGTTTCGAAACCAGAATTTTTTATATTTTGGTACCGCAGCTCTAAATTGTATAATCAATTGTAGCGCCGAATTATTATTATCTCTGGAATGGATTAGAGCACGTAGCGCACAAATTTCGCAACATTGTTGCTATCTACTTCGAATATCTAATTTTGGAACGGCGTGCAGACGAAACACTGAGCAATCGTGAGCGCAAACGAACAAAATACAATTTTCGAGCATTTACAAAAACAACTTCTTAGTAGGAAAATATGTGACGTGAATTTAAAAATTTTCGAAAAGCGCAATGTGCGAGCGTAAAGCCGCGTAGTAGCGTCTGGCCACTTGTTTCGTGTGAACGTGCGTTGCGTGCCATACGTAGGAAGGCATTTTTTGGCAAAAGTGAAGTGATTGAGTTGTATTTCGCCACAAAACATATGTAATTGTTATTGTTGCCTCTAATGTCGGCATTGTGTTTTAGAGCCCTATACGCTTTGGTTGTGCGTTTTAAAAATAGTCGATAAGATTAATTAGCGCGCGAGCCAAGGCACCGTGGCGAGTGAGTTACGCACAGGTATCGGGCGGTCGAGCGGTCAGTGGTTCATTAACAAAGGCGTCAAGTGCCGAGGAAGCGGTGAAATTATTTGCGAAATTAATTGAATGTACTAAAGTGCCTACAAATTGTTTAAAAAATAACAAATATATTGATTTTTGTATATAAAAGTATGGAAAATTTGTAATGTGCTTCTTATATAGTGACAAAAACGTGGAAAAGAAATTTCGAAAAATGTCAAAATACTAAGGAGCGAGAGCTTTTTACAATTAGTAGTGCGCAAGATTTTTTTTTTTTTGGAAATTTTGTGTTCTTGACCTCTAATTCCATCAAAAACAAATAAGGAAGTGTTTGGTTCGGGCGTAGTCGAGTATTAGACACTCTCGCAAAATTATAGGCATGTGAAATATATGTACATATATTTCGTTAGAAATTCATTTACAATGAAAATTCCGTTTCCGGTGTCAACACTTTAGGACCAAAGATAACAAGTCTACCAAAGACATTAATATATCTCGCTTAATATCCCAAAAAGAATTTTTACACTTATGCCGGCTAGGACTTAATTCACATTTTTTGAAAGATCTTCACTTTGAGCTGCGTGAAAAAATCTTACTAATAGTAAAAACATCCGTAACAGCAGTAGAGTTTCTTTTTTCAATTTTCTGCGGTTTTCGAGCATAAAGCGGCCGATACTGCTGCAATTCATCGTCGCTGGCTTGTTGGCTTAGACTATGGACTTGACGTAGGCCCAGAAGAAATAACCTAACGGCGTCAAATCGCACGACCGAGGCGGCCAATTGACTGGGCCACTTCGTGTGATAACACGTTCACCAAACTTGGTTTTCAAAAAATCGATTGGCGCAGTCCTGTTGGAACCACATATTGTCCAAGTCCATATCATTCAATACGGACCAAAAATATTCGGTTATTAATGCGCGATACGATTCCCATTCACCGTAAAGTGCCGGTCTTGATTATCACGGAAGAAGTACGGCCTAAGCACCCCGCCGGCTCCTAAACCATACCAATAAGGCATTTTTTGCTTATTCACGAAGTCATTCAGTCAGAAATGAACCTCATCGCAGAAGATGATTTTTCGGTGAATATACGGATAATTTTCAAATTGTTGCTCAGCCCATTTCACGAACTTAGGACAATTCTGTTGGTCAGGCGTCTTCAGTTCTTGCGTCAATTCGATCTTGTACAGATGTAGGCCAAGTTCTTTTCGCAAAAATTCGCCATAACTACGTCACAGAGAACCCCAAAGCTTGAGAACGACGTGTGAAAGACCTTTGGATTCAAATTTTTCCACTAGATCATATCGTATATCTTTCCGTGGTCGGTCTACTTTTGTAGCGTCCCCATTGAAAAATCCGCTACTCTCATAAGGCTATTTCATAGAACAATATAATTGTGCTCTTTGGAACAAGGCTCTGTTGCCGGAAATAAATCAAAATAATCATAGGTTATTCATAACAAAAGAGGACTTAGAAGCATCACTTGGATTAAAGAATAAAAATAATGTAATAAAAGACTTGAAGAATAGTTAAAAAGATATAAGACAATAACAAGATAAAGAATTATTCAAACATCTTATATAGTATATGGGAATTAATATAACGGATCCGAAACAAATTTTATAATAAAAAGATAAACAAATAAAATAAATAAAGTAGAACAAAAGAAACCCATTAAAACTAAAAACGAAAAATCAATTTTCGAAAAAAGGCAAATAAAATAAAAAAAAAAAAAATTAAAAAAAAAAACTTCAAACTTTAATAAAAAATTAAAAACACTATAGATCGCAAAAAAATAAAAAAATAAAAAAAATAAAAAATCGTGACAAAACACCCAGTACAATGATTGGTATGCTGCTTGAGCTATTATTTCATTTTCTTCCTTCGTAAAACACAAAATTTACTTCACAGAACTAATAACCTCAAACTCGTCGTCGGATTCCTTGCGACGCAAACTGGAGGATCTGCTGAAATTAATGCTCTTGGTATGGACACGCGAATCAAATGTGATTTCAAAGCTTACAGCGGGAGAAAGGGGTACAGAAGAGTCACATATTAATCAAAAATATTGTTATTCATTTAAACAGCAATTATTTTATACTACTGGATTATAAAAAATATCAGTTGCATATTATTCTTTACTACTATGCTACAATTATTTTCCTCTTGCTCTCTTTAAGGTGTTGACAAAACGATTGTGGTTAAGAGTGAGTCTGGTGAATTTGGTTTTCGTATACATGGCTCGAAACCGGTCGTGGTCGCTGCCATTGAACCCGAAACACCGGCCGAGAGCTCTGGACTGGAAGTTGGCGATATCATCATATCGGTGAATGGCGTTGAGGTCTTGGATAAACATCATACCGAAGTGGTGAAGATCGCACACGATGGTTGTGAGACACTCGAGCTGGAGGTGGCGCGCACAATCGGTGTGCTCATGCACGAACAACAAGAGCCGCCGAGTCAACCGATCTTTAGCGGCTATTTGTGGCGACAGAGCGGCCAAGCGAAGGGCGCACCGAATACGAAAAAATGGGTGCGTCGCTGGTTCTCGCTGCGACCGGACAACTGTCTGTACTATTATAAAACCGAAGATGTGAGTGAAAATGTTATTTTTAGTGAAGTTGAAGATTTTTTATGATTTTATTTGGCATTGTAGGACAATCAACCCGTTGGCGCTATGATCATGGCCAAGCATACAGTTGATCACTGCCCGCCTGAGGTCGGTAAGCCGTACGCCTTCAAAATTGACTCCGGCGAAGGCATACCATTGTATGTGGCCGCGGATACGGAGGAGCTGTCCAGCCGTTGGATTAAGTTGCTCAAGCAAGCGGCCACACAGGGCACACCCTGGCTGGATAATAGGTGGGTTGAGCATTTTTTAGGCAATTTTAATTCGAAATTACCGAGAAATTCTAATCTCGTTTTTGTTTCTTGTACAACTATTAATTTTTCCACTCTCTTTGCGTGGCACTTTGTTCGGCCGCCTGCAGCGCGCACAATCTCTACCAACCGCCGTGCAGCATTACACGTCCGGACTGTTTCGGTTACCTGTTGAAATTGGGCTCCCGCTGGTGTGGCTGGTCGAAGCGCTACTGTGTGCTGAAGGATGCTTGTTTGTATTTCTATCAGGATGCCAATAGTAAGACGGCATTTGGTGAGTGTTTCGGTCGGCGTTAATGTAAAATATTTGTTCACTTTGCCTGCAAGTGTTCTTCCAGTTTTGTGTTCATGTCATTTTGTTGTTCGCTTTGTTCTTGATTTTTTGTTTGGTTGCGCTTCACTTGTTTGTTTGTTTATACAACATGTCTCCTCTGTTTTGCTCCCTTTTCTCTTTCGGTTGGAATCTTATTTTCGTTTATTATTCGTTTTTTCTAGGTATGGCTTGTCTGCATGGCTATAAGGTATCATCGATGTCGACAAATGCCTCAGGCAAGAAAAATTCTTTCGAGATTATACCGCCCGAGACCAAACTGCGACATTATTATTTCTGCACCGAATCGGAAATGGATAAAAAGAGGTGAGTTTCTGTGGAGGTGTTGGGAGAGAATCGGAAAAATTTCATTCTAAGGTTTACTACAAAAAGAGGATATATTAGAATTAGTGCAAACACTGCAGAAAAAGTCGGGATTGATATGACAAAAATATCTTAAGGAACTTCCATATGACTCTTTCTTCATGTGTTTTAGAGTACACATCCTGACAGTGTCTACAGCCTTATGTAAAAAAATAGAGATTTTATTTTGTATAGGGAGGTACCTAGGTAGAAGTGCTGTCCTCATAGGCTTAACTAAAGCTAGATGCATCATTTTTGTTCACTATCGTTAGACCTCGAGATCAGAAAATGTTCCTGTGACCGAAAACCCAAGTTATGGACAAGTGGAGTTGACCTACCAGTGCGCTTAAAACCTTCCTGCAGTTGTCACCAGCGTTGGAATTAATCTATGGTGTCGACAAGGCCAGCAATGAGCCTGGCTAATATATGGTTGCTTTCTGCATCTTCCCGTAATTATTCAATAGAACTCCGCTGCTCTTCTTTGAAGATGCTAGCTGATTTTGGTAGATGGATAGAGAGAGAGAGATGAAAAGATCTTTGGAGTATACAACCGTATGTATTACGGAAAGTATAGCCAGTATGTAAAATGAAAGCAGTTTCAGAAAAAAACTCTGAAACGTTAAGGAAACTAGAGGATCTGGAAGAAAAAATAGAATATCTTCCAAAGGGGTCCCAACCCAAGTGCAAGGTTTTTGGCACTTCCAACCAATTTCTTACTAGTTTTTTATTCGAAGATCAGTTTTAATAAGCCTTGGGCTTGTACCTTCGTCTAAGTCCGAATTGTCGGAGTCTTAGTTCTGCCATTCGAATTTGCCTGCTTATGGAAATTCCTATTCTTGTATGCGGGATCAAATTTCTGGCGACGAAACGCTCAGAATGTTGAATAAGGTCTTCGGTGATAATTGTTTGTCGCGAGTAAGGGTTTTTGATTGGTATAAATTATTCAAAGAGGATCGAGAACACTTGACGACGAACCACGTCCACGACCGCCATCAACATCAACTGATGATGAACACGTCCATAAAATAATGGAATGGATGCTTGAGAATCGACGATTAACAGTCAGAGGTCCTATTGGCTTCGTTGGAATACTGAAAGGATCAGTGAAAACCATTTTAAAGGATCATTTGAGCCTAAGAAAAGTGAAAGCACGATTGGTTCCATAACCACTAAATTTTTTTGAAAAAACAGCGCCGCGCTAACGTCTGTCAGACAATGTTTTCGGACTAACAGGATGTCTTAAAACGTATTATTACTAGCGACCCGTAAACCGACGATCTATCAGCCGAATATCGTGACAAAAGTGAGCCGAAGCCGAAGAAACCACGTCAAAGCAGAGAAAAATCAAGGTTGTGTTGACAGGTTTCTTCGATTGTTGAGGTGTGGTGCACTCCGAATTCCTTCCGACCGGCCAAACTTTCAACAGGGAATACTATTTGAATGTTACAGATCGTTTGCGCTTAGCTAGCCTAAAAGAAGGCCGGAATTATGGGCCGACGACTCTTTGTTTTTGGACCACGATACTGCATGATCGCATTTTGCATTGATTCTTCGTGAGTTGGCACAAGTGTGTTGCTGCCAAGGGGGATTACTTTGAAAGGAACGGCATAGATTTTAAAGAATACCTTAAGAATTTTAAAATTATGTACAAAGTCTTACTATTTTTTGCTCATATATATATATTTCTTAACATTTTCATTACAATTTTTTCCAGATGGATTTCGGCTCTTGAATATTCAATCGATCGTTGGATAAAATCCGGGTAACTAAGATTGAAAACTATAGGGAGCAAACGCAAGCGTAGTTTCAGTTACTACATTGAGTAAAAAATATGAAACAGAAAGTGGAGAAAAATACTGAAAATTGAGAAGAGGTGTGTCAGAGTGTCGGAGAGAACGACTTGGCTGCCACGTAAAAATTATAGAAGCTATACAACCTAAAATAAAAAATTTGATAAATGTAATGGAAAAAGTCACTGCAACTGATTACATTTTAAGGCATATTAAGTAGATATACAAATACTCTTAAGCAAACCAAAAGAAAAATAAATCATGTTAAGTGAAATTGAGAGCAGAAGAACTAAAGCACTAGAACTGATATACGGACTATTTTAAAGGGAAGCAAAATAGTAAGCAAAAATAAATCAGACAAGAAGTTGGAAAAAATATTGCAGGAGCTTGAATTGAAAAGGAGAAGGTGATGAAATGAAAGGAAATTGTATATTAGAAAATATTTATTTTAAACTAAGCTGTAAAAATACTAAATTAAAGCTCAAGATTGTATTCAATATGAATATAGAAAAAAATCTGAAAACTATTATAAAAGATTAAAATTCGACAAGTGTAAATACAAAAAAGCCAAAGATAAATATATAAATATAATTGAAACTGTTTTTGACTATTATAATAGATAATATGTGAATGTAAATACAGTTTGTATGTAGAAATTTCAGCATTTAGCCAACAATTATTTACATAGATGTCAAGCAAAACCGTTATTTACAGTGACGACCACTAAAATTAGCTTTCGTTCAAACAAGAGCACACCACTAATTAATTAATGAATGAAATAAAATTAAAAGTAATTTAGGAATCAATGTGCAGAAATGAAAAGAATAATGCCAAATAATTAGCGTTGATATTGAAAAATAAAAAAATTAATTAAAACAAAAATTTATAAAATTTGTTTGAAAATAAAAAAATTTTTGTTCAAAAATTTATAATATTTTTTTTTTTGATTGCACATTAATTTAAGAAATAGTTAGATTAATTTTTAAAAATTAATAATGAAATAGTTTGAAAAAAAAAAAAATTATTAAAAATGCGAAAAGCTGAAAATCATATTTAAATCTTTTTTTTTTTAATTTCAAATACAAGTAAAAAATAATAATTTAAGTTACACTTATTTTATAATAATAAATCTTCTTCTTCTTCACTGGCGTAGACACCGCTTACGCGATTATAGTCGAGTCAACAATGCCAAATAATTAGTGTTGATATTGAAAAATAAAAAAATAATTAAAATTAGTTTTTTATAAAATTTGTTTGAAAGTAAAAATTAAGTTTTTTCTTATTCACAAATATTTAACATTTTTTTTTTAATTGTCTTACACATTAATTTAATAAATAGTTAGATAAATTTTTGAAAATTAATATTGAAATAGTTTAAAAAAAAATAATAAAAAATGTGAAAAGCTGAAAATCTAATTTAAATATTTTTTTTTTAATTTTTAATAAAAATGAAAAATAATAATTTGAATTATATTTATTTTATATTTCTAAAAATATATTATAAAAATTATTTCTTTAAATATGTTTAAAAAAAAATTTAAATTAATATATTTTTTATTTTAAAAATATATATTTAAATAACAACTGAAAATATATCAAACATAATTAAAAAGTAAGTAATATATTAAAAGGAAGATTTTTTAAACTAATTTAAGCAATTTACGGAAAGAAATTATTTACTAATTATTTATTAAAATTTTTTTAATTTTTATTTTTTTTTTATTAAAAATTTTTATTTGTTATCTTAATAATAATAAATTTTTTTTATTATTTTAAAAATTAACTTAACAAATAAACAATTTTAATAAAAAAAATATTAATAAGAAAAACTATTTACTAATTATTTTTTAATTTTATTTATTAATATTTTTCTTTTTATTACAAATTTTTATTTGTTAACTTAATTTTTAAAATAATAAAAAAGTTTTATTTAAACTGTTTTTTAATTTTTTTGAAGTATTTTAAATATTTGTTAAATTTAGAAAAAAAAAATTAAATTTTGTTTGTATAGCTGTTTTTTAATTAAGTTTCTGCTATTATAGAATTTATGGAAAAATGATTTCTTAAAAAATTATTTATTAATTTTTTTATTTAAACTATTTTTTAATTTTTTTAATGTTAAATTTTATATTATTATTCCAATTTCAAAACTTTTTCAAAAAAAATTGAAAATTAATATTAAATTGTTTAAATTAATTTTATTTATCTATTTGTTATTAAAATTGATTAATTTTAACAACTTCACAATTCAAAATAGTTAATTAATTAAAATGAATTATATTTTAATTAATAAGTTTGGGTTGTGAAAACTACTTATTTTAATTATTTTATTTACGAGCTGTAATAGGTTTTTAATTATTATTATTGACATAAATTAGTTTAATTATTTTTATTTGTAGTTAATTAGTTTGACCAATTTTTTATTTTCCAAGCCGTAATCGCTATTTAATTATATTTTGCAACTGTTATGCCTTTTATTAATTAAAATTAATTAATTTTTTTAGTTTTTAGAATTAATTAGACTTAATTAATTTTTTTTAATTAAGAGTACATCTTTTTTATAAATATTTACATTAAATTTTCACTTTGAAATTGCAAATTTTATTAAAATTTTTTTCTTAGTAATGTATGTATGTACGAAACAAAGCAGAGACGAAAGCGTTTTTTTTAATAAAAGTTTTCCAACTTAAATAAAAAAAAATTTGCTCAAAAATCATAACAATTTACGAAGTGCAAAATTTTTAAATTTAAATTTTATATTAGAGCAATGCCGTTGTTTTTTCCCCCAAAAATTAATATTGGTAAAAAAGGTTTAGATATATTTCTTGCAATTTTTAAATTTTAATAATAGAAAATTGGTACCAAAATTTGCTTTTAATGTGGCTTAGGTAATTTTTTTAAAGAATATATTTAAAAGCATATATTAAAATATATTTATTTGCATTTTCGCGATTTTTTTGCGAAAAAGTTAAAAAAAAGTTAAAGTTAAGCCCATGGTTTTACTAGGTTTTCGAGTTACGAAAGCAATGAGTAACACATTTACGAACATACACTCAAATAAACACACACACACACAAGTACTGATCACCAAGTCTTATGGTAAATATAGTTTTGCATAGGAAGTACATACTAAAGTGGCATATATACATATACCAAATAAAGATATATATAAATAATTAACTTGAAGAAGAAAAGATGAATTAAGCGTACGGACATTTGACTAAAATTATATAACTGTATTGTGTCTAGTAAAAGATAGTAAAGGAAAAATGTGAAATTAACGATTTGGCTTTTAGAAATATATATACACATATATTGGAGTATACCATATACTTATGAATAGATGAATGTATGTATATAAATGTGTGCGCAAAATATATTTTGTCCTTTTTGAAGAAAAAATTAAATAATTATTTGATTATTCAAAAATAAATACTAAAAAGAAAAAAATCACACGCATAAATAGGGAATACACAAACAACAATGTCGTTACTTTAGATGCTGAAGCAAAAAGTTATAAACTGCAATTATTTATAGTAAAATTTTGATACGTTGCGCAAGCGAACGCCGGCAGCGAATGGCAGCGGAGGCTGGGGTGACAATTTTGAGAAGCATCTCTTGGTGAAAGTTTATTTTGAGTGGCGGTGTAACCAGTTATTTTGTATGATTAAAAACATTATTGTTATCCTTCATTGCTGACAAAAGTATTCAATAAAGTGCGGGAGATTTCTTCACAACCTCAAACCTAACCTACAAACTTCACTAACACTAGCTGGTTATTTGATGGGAATGCAGTGAGTGATTCATTCAGTAAACTCTCGGTGAGCGTAATGTTAGATATCGCGACATTATTAGAAACAAAATTCTATAGAATCCAAGCTTGAATGCCGAGGAATCCGAATAAGTAGGGGAATTCGACAGAATTTCCTTAAAACTTACCCTAACTATGTAAATGGACAAATCAATCATTATCTATAAGAATACCAAGACAAGAAACCAACAAGAATTACAATCATCACCCATAAGAGACCTGGTTCAGATTTAAGTGAACTTTCAGAAGACAAATTCTTTCTGAGGACTGCGAGTTTTGACTAAATTTCAGAAAAAATAGATCAGGTAATTTTCCGTTTGGTTAGTACAAGTTTCCGTGAATTTGCTTTTACCTTTTTGAGAAATACTCCTACGTGGACCGAGGAACAAGAAGCCTTAAAACTTTGTACAATCTAAAGGTGTGCTCCAAGATGATTTAGAATTCATGTGACGAATTTTCTAATAAAATTTATTAGTTTGAAAGATTACGGTGACTTAAAGCTTAAGCTGAACGACATTCTTGAACCTGTTCTTTAATTAAGTAAAGACGTATGGGACTTCCAGCTTTCGCACCTGACTCTTTTGGATCAAATAGATTTCCGACCAGTTTTGTAAAAGAATCTTGGTCTCAAATTAACATTATCTTCCAGACAATCTTTTGAAAACGTTTTCGACTGGTTTGGACCTAAGAGCTCATTGTCAACACACTGCATTTCCGCATTTCTTTCCATGGTTTTTGTTGGTGGTATCTATAATATTTAGGTATCTTCTTGTTTAACTTTTGAGGGTTTCTTGACGATGTTTCAAAGGTTTTACAAAGAAAACTTTTCATAATGATGGACTTTATCAGAAGCTCTGAGTGATTTAGAAAGGAGTCATTGTACATAGAGTGAGGTGATTTTAGTGCAGTTAGTATCACAATGTTAGGATCCCAATGTTAAGATCCCAATGTTAGGAACCCATTGTGATACCTTTCATCATAACCCTTAGGAACCCATTGTGATACCACTGAGTTCGTCGTCAGACCTACCTATCCTACTTAACTTTGACTTACGGCAGTTGCACAGCATTCGAGTTTCTAGTTTCAGCCGAGTTAAAAGCCCGTGCACCATTATCTACCTCTAGTTGGATTTCACCAATATATTTCAATAAATACTGAAGATTTTATAGATTTCCATTGCATTCTTTGAATGTAATTTTTTTCTTACAATTACTAAGTGGTCTCCCTATAAATCATATGATCTATAAACGAACTTATCACGTGCCATTGTCGCGCTCAGTTTCTGAAATCATATATTTATTTAACCATCTTGGTTACGCAGCAAATCTTTTCAGCTGAAACCTGTGTATGCACTGAAGTTTACTTCCAAGAAATTCTTAAGCTCTTCTCCAATTACGCTGTTAAACGATACAATTTTTTTTTTTTTTTTGAAAGTAATTAAGTGCCCTTTCAACAACTTCTACTTCTAGACTCTGATGACTTGCGCTCGTTCTTCTACCTGCATTTCTGCGCTGTTATTTTTATTTGGATATCAGAATTTAGTTGGGTAAGAAGCTCAAACATTTCTTATCTGAACATGCAACATTTAGTGTTTGCCTATTTACCTTTATATTAGAGATTACTGCCAAGAACAGTGTTGTCTTATTAAAATATGGTTGGTCTGAAGATTGTGATCTATTTTGAAGGCAGTGTTGGTATTATAAAATTTGCTGTATTGAGTGGAGTTTTGTGGGTTAATTTTTGTAGGAGAGTAAGAGATCTTGAGAACATTGAGTATTGTGGGTTGACTTGTGTAGGAGAGTAAGAGGGTCTTGTAAATATTGAGTATATCGTCCAAACAGTCGAAAACATTTTCAAAAAATTGTCTGGAAAATAATGCCCAATTCGAGACCAAGATTCTCTTATAAAACTTGTAAGAAATCTATTTGTTCCAAAATAGTCAGATGCGAAAGCCGAAAGTCCCATGCTTCTTTATTTAATTAAAGAACAGGTTCAAGAAAGTCGTTCAGCTTAAGCTTTAAATCACCGTAATCTTTCAAACTAATAAATTTTATTAGAAAATTCCTTTCGAGTTTTGTGGGTCGATTTGGGCAGCGGCATTTGAAAGTCTTGAGGTTATTTAGTGGATCTTAAGTGTAGTTATTGGCTACGGAATGAAGCAGAGCACTTCTGAAGAATATACTTAAAAGTATTGGGTCGAAAATGTGATTGCTTCTTCTGGAGATCACATTAAGCGCTGGTTCTAGCTATATCCTCAGTTTCTAAGTCAATTTTGCTAACTGAGTATTTATAGAAAACCATATATTTAAAAACATCGAACATCTCGGGAGTTCTTTCTGAGGCAGATGGTTTAACTTTGAATGTTTTCACTTGCTTTTGATGTTTTAATTTTTAATTAACCGGTTGAGATATTAGACCTTCGAGCTTGTTTTGAAGATGTCTGGGATATTCAAAGTTGTTCTGGTTATTGTTATAGCGGCAGAATTTTAATGAGTTCACAGTCCTTGGCCGGATAAAAATTCGGGCAGTTCGGTTCGATTCCAGTTACGTAGACCCAACTGTCGTGGAAACGAGTTTTTTATGTTCTTTTTGACTGTTCTTGACCGTTTTTTGAACTCTTTGGAAGAACTTTCGAATAACTTTTTGAAATTTACTTTTCGGTGTTATATGCTTTGCAAACTGTCGAACTGTAGCTCCTATAACCCAAATTTTAGACCCTCCCATAATCTCAAAAAACTAAAGTTGAAACCTAGTCAAGGTCGGCTTAACTTCGAAACACATTCACACCTTAGTTCCTACTTCAAAATCCAGCCTCCTTAATTTCTACCTCTGCAATGTTTAGTTATTAATTTTTTAACACAATTTGGATCAAACTCGACCCACTGTGCTTACTACTTAAAGATACATGACGCGCATTTTTCCACTTTTTTATATATTTTTTTTCAGCGGCCAATGCATGCAACGTTGCATGCGCCGACTGCCACCGCATTTACTACGATTATCAAGTGTACACACCTATCAACATACATACATATGTCTCTGTCTGAGGTGGTTTGAAAATTTTATATGCACACAAGCGTGTGCGCTCAGCTGCTGTGCTGCGCTACTGCTGTCCGTCAGTCAACGACAAATGTTCGCTTGCATTTTTTATATGTAAATACACACGCACACATACACACATATTTTTGTGCGTGTGCGTATTTGTATAAGTATACTATATTAACACAAAAAAAGAATATTTTTGTTTAGCATATTTTTACAAGTAAATAATATATTGACTTAGTTTTAACACGAGGATTTTTTCAAGCAAACACATGTAAAATGTTAACTATGTAAAAAAAAAAACTCGAAAGAAAACAAAAAAAAAAAAAATAGTAAATACGTTTACAAGAAATATTACTAGTATATTGCTATTATTACACTTTATTGTGAGTAGATAACTTAAAAGTAATTAAAATGTTTTGATTGAAAAAAATAATAATAAAATACAACAAATTAATGTATGAAATTAGTCATGTGTTGGTGAGCTGGAAAGTTGGGCACAGTTGCATATGAACACATACTATTAGGGTGAGTAAAATATTGTTTAACAATTTTTATATACTAAATGTAGTATAATATATTTTGGTTATTTTTTTTTTTAATTTTATATTTTTTTGTTATTGAGTTATATGAATAAAATTTTAATTTCTTAGAATGTAATATTTTACAAATATAGCTACTAATTTATTGTATAAATTTGCTGGGTATATTGCTTTTATGTTTATTAGTTAAAAAAAAATTTTGATATAATAAAAAAAAGTAATCTGAATTTTAAAATTTTTTTTTTTTTTTGATTATTTTAATTTTTTTTCATTTAGCTATTTGAAATAAATTGGAATTTATTTTTAAAAAATAAAAACCTATATATCCAAAAATAAAATTTTTAATAAAGGAAATAATTAAAATAAATATAAATTAAATAAATATAAATTAATTTTTTTTTTAATTTAATGAGAATTAATTAATAACAACAAATCAAAAAACATTAAAAAAAAATTATTTTATGTAAAAAAATTTAATTATTTTAGTTTGCTTTAATAAAAAAAAAATTCATGAAAATTATAAAAAATTAACTCAAATTAATATAGTTTTTTATTTTAAACGAAATGTTTGAACTGTTTTCAAAACAAATATTTATTTTATACACAAAGCAAGACTTGAAAAAATTTACATACACAAAGCATATGGTTTTCCATAAATATACTACTTTTTAATTAAAAAAAATTAGAAGAATGTGATGCTAGAAAAAGTATATATAAATAAAATATTTTTTACATTTTCTTAATATTTCTTTTTTCTAGTTTTTTTGAAATATATTATTTTGTTTTATTTTAATGTTTTTCAATTTTTAATAAATGCAAAGCAAGTTGTTATTGAAACTAAAAAACAAAAATTAAATAAAATAAAAAATAATATGCAAATTTATATTAATAAAACAATCAAGAATAAATAATTTTTTTTTTTTTTAATTTTTGGTAATAATAAAAGTACTTTTTTTTTAATATGTAATTTTATATAAAAAATTGACTATTTTAGTTTACTTTAAATTATTATATTTTTATTTGAATACTTTTAAATTTTTAATTAATTAAAAATAAGTTGTTTTTGGTAACAATGAAAGTAAAATTTTTTTGTTTGTAATTTTAAACAAAAAATAAAATAAATAAAATATTTTTTGTATAAAACAATCAAAAAATAATTAAATTTTTTTTTTAAGTTTTTGGTAATAATGAAAGTATTTTTTTAATGTGTAATTTTATATAAAAAATTGATTATTTTAGTTTACTTTAAATTTTTATATTTTTATTTGAATACTTTTAAATTTTTAATTAAGTAAAAATAAGTTGATTTTGATAATAATGAACGTAAAATTTTTTTGTTTGTAATTTTATGCAAAAAATAATTTTTTTTTTAATAAAATATTGTTAGGTAATGGTCTTTAACAGAAATTTTTATAATTTGTACGGAATTATAAATATTTTACTAGCCTTTAAATAAATTCAAAAGCACCAAATTCTGAGTTACAGTTGTTTTATATAACATGAAACAACTTTATTTACGAGAAAAAAGTTTAGTTAAATTTGTTACTTTGAAATAGTATATGTATGTATATTTATTATTTTTATACTTTTTTAAGGCAATTTTTTATATTTTATTAGTTTGTTTTTTATAAATTTTTCAAGTATTTTTTCGTATATTTTTATTTTTTTTAATTCAAGCATAATAAATGTAAATAAAAATTCAGTGTTTGTGAATTTTTTATAGAGATTAAAAAATATTTTTGAAGTTTGCTTGAAATTTACATTTAAAAAAAATTAATACTATTTTTGAAAAATTTCAATAAAATTCATTTAACAAAAATTTATAAAAAATAAAATTAAACATCACACTAAAAATATATTTTCCGGATTTTTTGGTCCATTAAAGTTATAAATATATGGAAATGTAAAATTTTTCTTAAAAATAAAAGATTTAAGAAAAATAAAATAATATTGTTGTTATGAAGAATTTAAATTTTTTGTATCACCTGCAAAAAAAATTCATAAATATTAGGTCCTGATTTTCCTGATTTTTTTATGCGTTATTAAATTTTTGGTTATTTTAATTAATTAATTTAATTAAAAATTTAAATTTTTCTAAAATTACTTTTATTTTTGCAATAAAACTTGCATTAAATATTTATTTTTTTTATTTTTATTTTTTTTATTTTCTATAAATTTTTTTTCTTGTACCGAAAAGTCTTAAAAAAAACTCACATATACATTTAAATGCATAAAAATATTATTTTAATTCACTATGTATGTATAGATATGTGTATTTGTATATATGTAACTGTGCACACTGCCAGCCATTCAACATGTTTGATGTATTTTTTGTTGTAATTCATCAACTAAATAAAAGCTTTAATTAAATCATAAAAATAATTAATTATGTAAAAATATTAGAAATATTATAAATAAATGTAAAAAATGTACGAAAACATAAAATGAAATTTAAAACTATATAAATCAATGCATGTATGTATGTATTTGTGTATACACGTGCGCGTAAGTAGATAACGAATAAAGAAATGAAAAGAAAAAAACTGCAAATCACAAAAAAAACGAAAATAAATGCATAAAATGTTAAATAGTTGTACAAATGTATGTATGTATGTGCATATGCATGTATGTATATATTTGAGTATATGTGTGTGGGTGTTTGCCTTTCAACAATTCTGGTTAAATGATTACACTTTTCATTTATCATTTTTCACCTTTATGCATTTGTATATGTGTGTATGCGTGTGTCTGTATGTAGTACATTTTCTTCTCATTTCAATTGTATTTTGTTTGTGTTTTTGTTTTCCATCAAATTAGTTGCACTACTGTTCGGCGTCGTCACCATCACCATCACCGCCATCGTCTACAGCGGCCGACTATTTCTTCGTGTGTTTTCTTCGATTTTTCGGTAGTTGATATCCCGCGCGGAAGCGATAAAGAGCGGCTCATAAAGGCGGTAATATGTGCATGGTGGCATTAATTCATTCCTATATATGTACATAAATATATATATATATATATATGTATATATATATATATATATATGTATGTGCATAAATATACATTGGTGTGCGTCTAGTTGGAGTAAATAAAAGATTTACTGTCTCTTTAAAATGCCACCGATTACGAGGATACCTGAATTGTAGCCAACGCAACAACCCACACTCACACACACCCACACATGCATACTGTGATCCTCGCTGCTGATCGGAGATTGCAACTCCAGCGCTCAGACGGTTTAATGTGGAATTCAGAAAAAAATAATAAAACAAAAAAGCAACAAAAAACCGTAAAACGAAAACGAAACGAAAAAGAGTTGGCGACGAGAAAGTGGAAGGAAAGATAATTCGTTTGCTACTTATTTTTCATACACACACACACATGTGTACTTTCAGCAACCCACAGACAATTTGTATGAAAGTATCTGAAAGATACTCCTATCGGCCATTCGCTGTGACTGTCTCAAAAGCCGATAGCGAGGCTCATTTATGGCCGCTGCCGAGTTGCTGCCGTTGCACTCCGACGACAAGCACACACACAAACAAACACATACATACTCCCATAGTAACTTTAGAGACTGTCAGCTAACTGGATACCCAATCGGTCGGCAAGGCAAACAAAGTTGCCAACAAATAAGCATATATGTAAATGTTTGTATATATGGAATGTGAGTGTGATGGGATTAGATGTTCTTCGGGAAATTAAAAAAAATAAATAAAAATAAAAGAGAAAATAAAAATAAACTAAAAAGGTGAAAAATATTTAATATAAAATATTAAAAACATATATATTAAGAAAATTAAAAACTAAATAAAAAAGTAAAGAAAACATAAAAATAAACTAGAAAAGGTAAAAAAAAATAAAAATATAAAGAATTTAAAAAAATTAAAAAACAATACTTAAACAATATATATATATATAAATTAAAAACAAACTTAAAAGTGAAATAAATAAAACAAAAAATATTAAAAAAATTTAGAAACAACACTAAAAAAAAAATATATATATATATAAAATAAAAAATAAGATAATAATAAATAACATTGAATAAAAAACAATACTTAAAAAATTTATTAAAAATTTTAAAATAAAATAAAAAAGTTGAAACAGATAAAACAAAAATAAAAATATTAAAAAGAAACAATAATAATTTATTTAAAAAAAAATTTTTAATTAACAAAAATTAACAAAACATTAAAAATCAGAACACGTAGCGAGATTCAAATGACTTTTTGGAAACTCCGTCTAATATTATATAAATTTTGTTTAAAATTTAATTTTGCTTTACTTTTGCTACTGAGGGCACAAAATGAAATAAAAAAACCCATTCGTCGAAGTATTTTTCTTCTAGGCTGGTATGACTGTCAGTGTGTTCAGCTGTGCCAAAAATCACATCAAAATAATCATTCGTGTTTAGTATAAGTTTGTCCCTCTGAAAGTCGGCGATTTTTACCATGAATGAAATTTTTCAACAGAAAAATTCCATTATATTTTGTGTGTGGAATCCAATTTCTAGTGCTGAAATATTCAAGATGTTGGAAAAGGTCTTAAGGTGGTAATTGTTTGTCGCGATCAAGTGTTTTTGATTGTTACAAATTATTCATAGAGGCTTCGCGAACACGTTGACGACGAACCAAGTTCAGAATGGCCAACAGCATCACTGATGATCAACATGTCAATAAAATAAAGGAATTGATAATCGACTAACAAGAGTCAGATATCTCAGTGGCATCGTTGGAATGTCGGAAGGATCAGTAAAAAATATTTAAAAGATCATTTGGGCCTAAAAAAAGTGAATCCATCATTGTTGTCAAAATCATTATATTTTTCAAAAATAGTGTAGCTTTAAGGTCTGCGAAAAAAAGCTTTTCGACCATCACCATATCATGAAACGTATTATTACTGGCGATGAATCTCGGATCTATGTTTACGACCCGGAAACAGACGATCAATTGACCAAATATCGTGACAAAGCTGAGCCGAAGCCCAAAAAATCACGTTAAAACAGGTCAAAAATCAAGGTTATATTGACAGTTTTTTTCGATTATCACGATGTGGTGTACACCGATTTCCTTCTGACTGGCCAAAATGTTGAAAATGTTCTATTGAGTGTTATGCGTCCTTTGTGCGAGGCTATTCGTAAAAATAGGCCGGAGTTTTGGGCCCACAACTCTTGGCTTTTGCACCACGATAATGCACCGTCGCTTATTGATTGAATTCTTCGTGATTTTTTCGCCAAATTTTCAACCAATGTCGTTCCAAACCCATCGTATTATACTGATTAAGCTCCGTGTGACTTCAGGCAATTCAGCAAACTCAAACGACCGCCCAGGGGAAACCGGAGACAAAGCTCCGGAAATTAACTTTAAGAACTGTTTCAAGGTTAGAAAAAACGATGACACAAGTGTATTAGGACTAAAGGGGATTACTTTGAAGGGGACGATTGTGAAAAATAAGCCATGGCAGTGAAATTTAGACAGTGTCTTCTGCGGATAATAATTCGTTCTCGTGCTGAAAATGGTTAAAATCGGATCATTGGTTTCCATAACCATATATGTATATATCATATGGTTTTTCAAAGTTCTGGTTCACTTTGTACCATATATTATACATACATATGTATATCGGCCAACACGTGAGTTATCTTGATCATGATGATCAAGAAACATCTTTTTCTGGTAAAAATAAGTTTTCATGACAACAATGGGTAAAATCTGGTTAATACTTGCCCTATCCCCCATATACCCAATATATAAACATTTTCGAACTTCCGGTTGACTTTACACCGCACATGTCGGTCAATATGTAAAGAATCTAAATGAAATTCAGAGAGAAACTCTTTCTAATTACAGTGTATTCCTATGTCTAAAATACATCAAATCGAGTGAGAAAAAAATAGCATGCGCTTCACCAGCTGAAACATTTGAATTCGTTACCAGAAATGAGCTTAGCGGGTTCATATTGTCAACTGAGTTTAGCGCTAATTTCATACGCAACATTTTTAGTGACAATTTCTATAGACACGTCAATTAACACCTATAATTTCTGAAAAATTTGGAGAGCATGTAACGTGCGACCCGCACCCAGTCCTTTATTAACTATTAATATGTGAATTGGTGAGAATATTTTCCGATGTGTCGCATGTTCGATTCAGACTCTATATCTCACATGCGTCTGCGCCACCACCACCCTCGCCAATGTCACGTCAAGGTGAGTGTGTGAACAATTACGAACGCAATAATCATCGAACTAAAATATAAATAAATATCTGCCCAGCAAGCGGCAGCAAAAACAACAACAAGGCACATTAATGATAATAGCTACAAAATATGTAGTAATAAGCGGAACAACAACAACAATAGCAAATGGTAAGTAATAACAACGCGCACATGCGAGTGACAAGCCAGCAGTCGGTAGCTGAGGGCGCAGCGACAGCGGCAGCCACGGCGGCAACAGCAGTCAGCAATGCGCGAAAACGGCAGCCGCGGTAGGCAAAAAACGAAAAAAGCGAAAAAAAAAAAAATAGACGGCAGTAACCACAATGCCTTACAACAACAAACAACAACAAAAGATAATAACAGCGCAAAATGGCAAAAACAAAAGCAAAGGCGAACAATAAAAATACTAGCAGTAACAAAAATAACATGCATACACCAACAACAACAGCAAAAACAACTACAGCAACAAAGACAATTGTCGGTTGAGCCGCACAGCAGCCAGCCAGCAGTTGGCAGTCAGCAGCAATAGCCATAAAATGGTAGCAGTATCAAGTTTTATGTACTGGAGGGTAATCCATGCAGTCCCACCGACCGTCACAGCACACCACTACCGCGCGTACCACCTTTCGCGTGATAAACCACGCACTAGATAGTACCAGCGTTCCACCATAGCTGCGCGCTGGCTCTCCACTGCTTCGAACGCAGGGTGGCCGGAGAAAAACAAACACAGAGCCAAAACTACAGTGGAGCCGACACGCGAAGTTCAGCGGCTCACTGTGATCTGCTACGAACGAGACTCTGCTGGCGCTTGTAGGTTGAAGGAATGGCTCTCACTAGCTTCCGCCGCGGATTCGACCAAAATTTTTCTTTCTAAGAACTCTTCCAGTGTTTTTTATATGTTTCTTCAAATTGATATGAAAATTAGGGTTTACAACTTTCGCTTCTTAGGAGTGCGAAACTTTGTAATCCTCTAAGCCTATAAGATGGTAGAGGTCTGGGCTATATATGGAAGCCATGAGATCACTTAATATGAGACCAAGTAAAGACTAAAGTTTCGAGAAAACCCTGCTGCAAAGGAGTTTCCGAAAGCACAGTTGACGTACACTGTCAGTTATAGTCGGAGTGACTTATATGAAGTCCAGAGCAGCTATTATGATTAGGTTATGTTCGTCGTAACAACATGCCATGTCGAAGTAAAGCTAAACCACAAGAACAATACTGCAAAAATTAAAATTTTCGAGCCACGGATATCCAATCCAAGAAAATTTGGATGTAAGTAGATAACCACGATCGAGAGAACTTAGAACACTGTTAAAAATACCGTTATAAAAACTATAACAACAAAAGTTTGGGGTTCTAGGATCACCGAGTTCCAGCACACTTCATCTATTTTTCAATTTTACTCGAAGATTACCTGAAGAAAGGCCTTCAAAACTCATAAGTATCAACTACGAGCTCCAGCATACATTATCTCTTTTTCAATTTACTTGAAGAAGGCCTTCAAACTTCACCTGTCTCAGACACACTACAACACACTTCATCTATCTTTCAATTTTACTCGAAGATTACCAGAAGAAAAAAGGGAGGCCCTCAAATCTCATCGATATCCGCTTCGAGCTCCAGCACACTTCATCCATTTCTCTATTTCTTTCGAACGAAAACCACTCAAATCTCTTCAGTACCCACTGTACACCAGTGTCTCGAAGTAATATCTCAAAGTTGTTTCCAGTTGCTGTTACTTTGTATCGTTTTACTTCGTATGATCTTTTTTCGTATTTTGCTTTCTGTCTTCGTCACATTTCAGCGTTCAGGTTTTGTTTTTCTGCTTGCCTTTCCAGCATTTAGTGAATATGTGAGCGTGTGTCGGGCATTTTTTACGCTCGCAATTCGTTATACTATATTCTTCAGGTTTCAACGCTGCTAACGTTGCGTCTATGCGGTCAGAAGCGGCAAACGAACGCCAAGACTAACTAACGAACTGACAAATGGAGAAACCAACGAACTAACCGACACAAAGCCAACAAACGCTAAAAGAGTATAACAGTTAGTCGCTCGGACACAATGTCAAAACGACAACCGAGCGCACTAACGCGCTAAAGAAAACCCGTTTCTCTCACCAACCCAACTGTGCACGCTCACAGCGCGCTCACCAGCACGTACAGCCCGTCGAACAGGTAAGTAACAGGTAAATTACCGATTGGAACAGTGGCGCTCAACACAACGAAGCGAATACGTGCGCATCGAATATGCCGCAGCAGTGCGCCGATAAGTTGGCCTGTGCGCTCACATGCAAGTTAATGAAAACAAACAAAACAGCAGGGAAAACCAGTAGATAACAACAAAAATAACAAAACTCATACCGCTTGTACTCATTACTCTCCCGGTAGTACGTGTAGTGGCAGTCGGCAGTGGCAACAGCGGCACCGCCACAGTAGTCAAGTCAACGCAGTCAATCGGTGGCTCAGTGGCTCGTTGGCTCTTTTGTATAACGTTGCAACTGGTTTTTGGCTAACTTGGTGGCTGACGCTCGTACGACACGTCGGTTGGGAGGAGCGCGCGCACAATGGCGCTCTGAGCGTATAGCATAGAGCGACAAGCAATGAGGATCACAGGTGTTTGTGAGCATTACGGCGGTGTGTTGCATTGCGTTAGTAGCGTATACTCTCAACCACTCTCTCATTCTCAGTACCAGCTTGTTGGGCGCTCTTTTCGAATTGGGTGCAGCAGAAGGTTTTCAGGCTCGTTGCCCCCAACGGTGCCACTCTCGGTTTAGTCTTGAGAAGTTGATCGTACCAAACACACCTGTAGATAGACGTAACGGTCGAAACGTAGTGAGCAACCATACGGACGGTTTGGGTTTTGCTCTGTTTTTATTGTTGTTTTTTTTCGTTTGAGTGCTACGCTCGTTTTTCCAATCGCGTTTAGCTGTTTGTTCATTGCCTCAACAACAACGACAAATACAACGCGTTCACCAATACATGTAAAAGTGTCGTGTATAACAACAACTATAACTAATATACTGTGTATGTGTAAGAAATGAATAAATAATAAAGGAGTATATACCATACATAAGCAATAAGCGAAAGAAGATTAAAGTGCGCAGTAGCAGTGGCGACGACCATTCGTTTCGTCGGTAGCGGTCTAGTGGTGAGAAAAGGCACCAAACCCTGGGCAAGGTTGCCTAAGCAGGCGGGCGGGCGGTCGGTCGGTCGGTCTTACAGAAGGTGGCTGGCTCGTAGAGAGCTTTGCCGCGCATCTCCAAGGGATCGTGGTGGGATTTAAAGCGTTTCTGGTGCAGCCAGTCACTTTTGTTTTTGTAATTTGCGACTTTTTGCATGCTGTTGTTGTTGCGCGCGTGTCGTATTTGAACTTGCAGCATAGCGTTTCAGTAGCTCACGCGAGAGTTTACTCTCTTCAGATGCGTGCAGTCTTCGGAAATTGTATCTCGTGCTCCGAACCGCTGTGGCGACTCAGTCACTCACTCACTAACGACTTGGCCGTAGAGTTTCCATTCACCACAACCCGTTTTCTAGCATCCGAGTGTCGGATGCTCTGGCGTATGGAAAAAGGTGATATCTACAGATAGGCACACATACAGTTAGAAATTTGATCTTTACGTATGTGTGTGTGAGTGTATCACGTTCGATGTTCGGCTGAGCTTAGAAGGCATATCTTTACGGTGTCTATACTGTCAGTGCGCTATCTGTCTTGCTATACATACATATATACATAAGTACATATATACAAGTATGTATTTATGTATGGATATGCTTCTGCATGTACATATGTATGTGTTTTATGCGATCACAGCGCGATTTCGACAATTTTCTAGCATCGCTCAGCGTTTCACGTTAACCGCGTCGTCGCCGTCACCGTCTTTGTCGTCGTCGCTATCGTCGTCTTGGGCCATAGTCGGTCGTGTGGGTAGAGATTGGGACTACTTGAGGAGCGATTTGGTAGCTGCACTGGCTTCAGCTCCTATTTCAAAACAGAATGTAGGAAAAACACATTTCAACTGCTGTTTGGCCAGCACCACCAAGCGAGTTGGAGTTTTGGCTTACAACGTAACTTGTTGTTGTTGTTGTAGTTACTGTTGCTTTTTTTCGATTTTGGTTGTTTTTGTTCAACTTTTGCTTTATTATTTTATTATGCTGTTACCAGAGGGAGTATGTATGTATGTGAGAATATATATGCGTGTGTATGCTTGTAGAAATATACACACATACATACATACAAATGCTCATAGCTATAGATGTTTTGTTAAATGTATTGACTAGGCAACAGGGCGTCACAATGGGCCATGATAGACGATCGAATAGCGATAGGTTTATGGGCGTTCACGCAGTTGTAGCCATGAAAGGGGTAAGATAATGGCTTGTAGGTAGGAAATTAATGCACATGCACGTGTGTGTGTTTGTGTATGTATGTGTGTGTTTAGGGTGCGTGTGTATGTGTGTAGAGTAGCTGATGCAACTGCAGGAGTTTACTGAGGCGACATACATACATACATATATACTAGTGTGTTAGATATTGGTGGTTAGAAGTGGTGAAAAGGGTTGCGGAGCGTGGGGGAGTTGGAAAATTCCTTAACAATGGGAATAATGTGTAAAAAGAAAGCCGCAGTGAAATGAAAAAGATCGTTTAAACTTCGTGGGTAACATGCGTATGTATGTATGTGTATGGTTGTACTGAACAAAATCAAAGTGAGAAATTTTAAAGACCGGAATGCTCATAATTAATAATAAAAAAATTAAAAAAGCTGTGAAGTTTAAAAAAAAGCAACACTGTCATTTTCAGAGTAAAAAAAAGTTATAAAAATTAAAATTTGCATGAAAAAATTTCTAAAAAAATTTTAATGTAATAATAATTTACAAATTTAATTAAAAAAGTTAATTTAATAAAGTTATTAAAAAACACATAGAAAAAAATTAAAAAAAATTAAAACCAACAAAATATTTAACATTAATAAGTTAAAATATAATATTCAAAATCCAAAAAATTAGGAATTTAATAAAAAAAATAATTTTTTTTAAATAAAATTTTTTTATACAGAAATTTTTTAAAATGTACAAATAACTACTCAATTACAAAAACACGACTTTAATAAAGAAATTAATTAAAATTTGGAATTTTTTTCTTAATTTTTTATTTTTTAACTTTTATATTTTTTTTTAATTCAAATTTTTTTGCCTTCACTAAATATATTAAAATTTTGAATTTATTTGGAACCAAATTTTATAATTTTTATTTATGTCAAAACAGTTATTTTACATGTTATTGTTAATTTGCTTTTCTTATGAAAAATTAAAGTTTTTTTTGAAAAATTAATTGCAAATGAAAAACATACACTTTAAAATTAAAAAAAAAGTAATTATTTAAATTTTAAATTATAATTAAAAATTAATGAAAAATAAAAAAAATATTAAAAAAAATCAATTTAAAATTTTAAAACTTAGAAATTTTTTTTTGTGAAATTATGTTTAAAAATTAATTAAAATTAAAAAAAAAAAATGTGTGTTTGTCATCAATAAAAACAAAAATATTAATCCACTGTTTTAGCTTATGATGCAGATTTTATCTTTTTACTATTTGAATTTTATTTTTTTTAATTTTAATTTTTATTTTATTTAAATTTTTTTCATATTTTTTTATTTATTTTAACTTTACAAATTTGATTTATTTTTAATTTATGCGTAGATATCTTAGAATTTATTTTTTGAAATTGAAAATTCATTTGAAGTTTTATTACTTTTTTCATTCTTATTATTTTTAATTATAATTTAGAATATTATATTTTATAAATTATTTTACTCATAGAAAATTATTAGAAAATTTATTTTTCAAATTAGCTGTTATTTTGCTTTAATTATTTAATTTTTATGTATTTTTTATTTTTATTTTTTTATATAATTTTTCATAAAAAACAATTTGGGTTTTTGAAATTAAAAATTTTGTTTTTTTTTACACCTTATTGTTAAACATTCAGTTAAAATAATTTTAATTTAAATTCAAATATTCAAAACAAAAACTTTTGAAACTCAAAAATTTTTTTTAATAATAAGCATTCTAATAGTTTTCGAATGCTTGTTTTACTTAAATTATATTAAATTAATTTCAGATGTTTTCGTTTACAAATTGTTTTGAAAGTTAAAATAAATTTAAATTTAAATTTTTAAATTTTCTAATTTTTTTCAAATTATTTTTGAAATTTTTAGTTCAGAACTTTTTTTTAATTACTTAGTATTTAATTTCCATTATATTTAAAAGTTGATTTGGTTTTATTTTAAAATACTATTTTTATCAAAATTAATTTTTCTGATCAAATAAAACAAACAAAAACTAAAGAAATATATATTTGTACCTATGAATACCTATAAAAACTTAATAAAAAATTGAACCCAGTCAAAAAAAAAAATAATAATAATGAATTAATAATAATTTGAAAACTAAAAATGATAATTTGATAATAATGACAGTTTTGTTCCGTTCTAGTACATATTAAAAAGTTTATAAAATTTCATTAAAATATAAAAACGAAACATGGTTCATGCAAAAATGGACAAACAAGGGTTATAAAAAAAATATGATTACCAACAAAAAAAATATCCAAAAGTGCAGTGAAATTAAAAACTAACAGCAACATTTGATTTTTTAAAAACCCAACAACAGCAATTCAACAACATCCAACAATGTGAGGTGTAAGAAAAAAGTAAAATATTCAACACACATGCACAAGCACATAACTACTCACGTCTGCTTGAAGCAATAAATATGTGTGTGCGTGTGTGTATGTGAGCAGAAGCCTGCTTGCATGTGTGCGTGCATTTGCTTGTGTGCGAACAGGTTTTTATTTAAACTGCGCGCTCGAAAATGAAGTATTGTCTTCGTAGAGTTGTGGCCGAAAAGAACGACGACATCAACGTGTGGAAAGGTGAAGAAAGGCGCACGTAAAGAGTGAAACAGACACACAAACACACATATAAAGCAAAATTGATAAAGCAAAAAGGAAAATAATTTAAAAAATATACAAAAACAACAACTGTGTGTGAGGCTGTGTGCCTTTTGGCTTCGTGGAAGTGTACTTGTATTTGTATGTGTACATGCGCATAACTGTGTATTGGTGCGCTTATGCTGGCATGCTGGCAATTTTCTTCCTCGATCGCCGTTGCAGCTGGACTTGGAGTTAATTTTCGTATTATGCTCATTTTTTTCTTGTTTTTGTTTTTAATTTTTTTTTGTTGTCTGTGAAGTCAAAAGTGAAGGCTGCAACGATTTGTGTGTGATTTCGTTAATTTTCTGTTATAATTTTTTTCGATTTTCGGTGTGTTGGCACTGAAAGCATACGCCGTAAGTTATTTAAACTGATTGATTGGAAAAAGTATTTTTGAACTAAAAAATATAAATGTTTTAATAAATATATGCTTTTGATTGTGTACGTGAAGCAGTGAATTGCGAAGTAATGGCAAATAATTCAAACAAACTCCTACCAAAATTAATTATTTATATGGAGCTCGCGGCACAATACTTATAAATAATAATTATTAATTAAAGTGCTTCAAATATTGCGCATAAAGGCTGTGTTTTATGAACAGAAAACTTAAAGAAATCCATTTAAAAAAAAATTGCAATATAAAAAATTAATTAATAAAATAAAAATAATTAATTAAAAATGTATAAAAAAATATAAAATATTATTTAATAAAAGAACTCGAAAAATATACGAAATTTAAATAAAGTACAAAAATACGTATGCTTAATGGATACTAGTTAACTACATATAATTAATACCAAAACGATCTACTTTATATAAATTTAATACAAATTTTATCTATTTTTTTTTAATTTCAAAAACATAAAAATAAAAAATACATAGAAATTAAACAATTAAAACAAAATAAAAGCTAATTTGAAAAATAAATTTTCTAATAATTTTCAAAAAATAAATTCTAAATATTTATATATGCTAGTGGATCCGGCCACGCGTTGCTGTGGTAGACTATACATTTTATACTATTATTCATATAATAAATTATTAAATACAGTAAAAATTACGAATAAAGGCGAAAACGTTTTTTCTGTCCAGTTAATAGAGTTGTCCGGTTAATAGAACGTCCATTTATTAGAGCTTTCACTGTACTTTTTATTTTTCAATTATCCTATCTTCTAAGTTGGTCGGAACTGAAATATTTAATAATATTTAAGTGCTTGTGTTATCATAAATAAATATTATAATAAATTCAGAAAGCAGTATTAGAAGCAGAACTATAAAGAACGCTGCACCTCTCCTCTCATAAGGCTTGTAAATATTATATAAGCGTATAGCACAACTTTTTTTCGCAGGAATAAATGAAAAATAATTAATTTCCCGAAATAAAATATATCAAATTCAAACAACTAAACTCTAAAAGCTTCAGTAGAGTCTAGAAAATAATCTCTTTTAATATATTTTTTAACATAGAAAACATCTTAACCATACAATGTTCAGGGATACATTAAAAGATAGACTGTTGATACGTCATTCACTCGGCTCCGAACGATCTATAATTCTCAGAAAACTTATGATATTATTACCTTTTGGTTGGTAGAAATGAGACCGCGACGGCCGCACTTAGATCATCATTAAGCCAATTGTGCTTCCTATACATTTATTAACCACATATCTACTACTGACATTCATTATTTATAGGGGTCATCACCGGACACCTACCTTCAAGTTCTCACCATCATAAAATCAGGAAGAGTAGAGACGGCGGAATGCAGAGCATGCGCGTAGGATTATATAAAGGATGGATTATATAGGCGTATGCTCAGTCTTCAGCTGTGTAGGTAGCTGGGATGGAAAATAATCAGTTTTTTTTTACCAATCCACTGAGTTCTTGGATAAGGGTCAATTTGGTTACCACTCGAGGGCGTAAAGGGCCTAATGATGATCTTAACATGTCTGTCTGTGGTCTGCCTTCTCCACAACCATTTAAAATAAATATTTCGACGTTCATTTCCCGTTAATTTTTCCCCTCATCAGTTTCGTAACTTAGGATCCTGTTTTTTAAACGGCATCCAAAGACTAAGAGAAGGCATAAAGATATCTCCGCTTGTCACAAAGATCTATGTGTAGTAAAAAAACGTATTCTGTAATAGTTAACCTATTTGAACTTTTCAGTAACTATCGAGCTGCTATTTTTAGTATTTTTAATCACTGAAACATATCTCAACTTCTGAGAATTCTCTATTACAGTTCAAAACTGCTCGACAAGTTCTTAAATGTCGATTTTTGGAAATTAAAGGGTTTCAAATATTTAGCAGTGTGAATAATGATACCAGCGGCCTCAACTGGGAAAGCTGGTATTAATCACAAATCGACGTACTTTTCAGCATGAAATGTTAGGCTATTTTGTTTGGAAATGTGTAGAAGGTGGGAACAATTTAACCTTAACTACTTCATAAAGTATTCATTTTAATTTGAATATAAAAAACTGGCTTGGTTAGAGATTAAGCGAGAGCGCTAAAACCATTTGCCATTAAGGGATTATACCAACATGTTAACATACAAATGGTAAGAGTTTCTTAACTGCGTGACCGATCGAACTCAAAATTTCGACGCGTCTTTCCTAGATATATTAGAAGGAGTTTACGGAGTTTTTGGGCAACACAAAGGTTACATATCTGCCCAAGTGCGATAATGATCGAAGGAATTAATTTTTTCGATAATAATTTCGATTTTTAAGCCACGTTGAAGTGTAATTTTCTCCCAAAAATTTTTTTTTTTTTTTAGAAAGCCGTCATTTAAATAAAAAATTTGAATAGTCCTTCGATCATTACCTGTATTCTATAGTAATAATACATTTTGCTCGGTTTTCGGTTAAGAGATAATCTTAAGCAGAAAAATCTTTCTCACCACCAGACATATTTTTTCGCAGATTCTCTTGGAATTCGAGTACGGAATCAAGAAAATACAAAATTTATCAAAATGAATTATTGCTTATTAAAGTATATTAAATTTTGTAAAAATTAACTATTTTTAGTTATTTATTTTTTCAAAGGAACGCCTTTTCCAAAACATTTACAACATTTACCTTTTTTCAGACACGCAAGCCTCGGTACCTTTTTTTTAAGTACCATCACTCTGCGGAGTTGAATTTTCAACAATTTTTGATCATCATAAGCGACAAAGAATGTATTTTTCGTTCACAAAAAAATAGTATAATTATTTAAAATAATTCTAGCTATAACTGCAACTTCGAGTTTGAGCAGCCCGACTCTTTTGAGTGGAAGTATGAACAGAAACAGAATTTTGTAAACCCATTTCAAGAGACAGAAAGCAGTACTGCTACTTTGACTGGTACCTTTGTTCAGAACCACTTATTAGGTAAACTCATATTATTAAAAAAAAAACTGTTATTTACAAAAAATTGTTTTTTGCTCCTCACTCTTCATTGCATGCTTCATTCTGTGCTTAGTTTAAATCTGATAAATGCACTTCTCTAATGCGCCTTAGAAACATTTTTTTTTGCATATCTCAGTGCAATGAATTCGAAAGGGTGGCCATATTCGAAATACATAAAATATATGAAAAAATGACGACAAGCAAATTAATAAAACACGAGATTGTTACACTCCGTTGACCCAAACAAAACAGCATTTACATATAAATTGAGTAATAAATTACAGCAAACCATTCACGCAAACGTAATTTATGCGCCGCAGTTAGCGAACTCGCTGCTTTTCATATTAAATACAATAACACATTAATGCAAGCGGCTTTTTTTGTTGTGATTCATTTTTGCACAAAAAGCGAACAGCGCTTACGCGCAGTTGAAAGGCAATAAAATGAAAAACCGATTGAGTTTTTGCATAAAATTTACAATTCAAGCGAAAACCACCGCCACAGACACTAATTAGCTTGCGCAAAACAGCAGCAGCGGACGCATTTAGTAGCCGACTAACTGTTGACGCTGCCGCTGCACGCAAACCTCAGCAATTCAGCGAATCGACGCGGCGCAACAATAAGCATAGTTGAATATTTATACGCCATATACATAGAGCATGCGCGCTGCACGGGAGCCGTTTTTTTACTTCTCGCTTAATTACTTTAAAGTGCTACCAACTTAAATTCAAATTCCAAAGTGTGGCTAATTAATTTCACCTCAGCGCCGCACGTCTCTCGTCGCTACGCTACCAGTTTTCCAGACGACGAAACAAGTTATGCGCGCTGACGATGAGTGGTGCGCGTTGTTCTTGTACAGCTTGCTGCTGTTACTCAGCTACTCAGTGCTTCTGTTGCTGCTTCGACCCGCCGAAGAGCAGAAAACAGCAGATTAACCATGCGCCTTACAAAATGTGCAGAGCGCGCTTATGTATGCCTGGCTGCGCGCGCTCGCGCATATACATTTGTATGCATATTTGAGTGTGCGCGCACACTTGTACAATGCGCGCTTGATTGTGTTGGTACAAAATGTGGTCATGGCAGCTAAAGCGCCTTGCCGTGTCACAGTGCGCGCACCTTCACCACAGCGCACAGACACCGCTTCACTGGCGCGACCATGTTTACCCCAACGCTGTTTGTAGCACATTTGTTTGTTGGTCAGCGCGCGGCTTGAATGCGGCACGCCATCGCCGCTACTACTACAACGACTATAACTACTACTACCAGCGCAACAATTGCAGCAGCTGCCACTGTCATTGCCACCGAACACAGTGTGGTGCCGCGCGGCGCGCAACCACAAGTGAAGTGGCGGCGGCGGTGGCGGTGTCAGCAAAGGCGTCCACGAGCCGCACCGCAATACAGCGCTCCGCTTTAACCCATTCGTTGCGCTTGCCGTACAATTGCACTATCAAGCAAGCGAACGTCCAAAAACCAAGCAAGCCAGCAATGTACCAAGCACTCTGTGGTTTAATATATACACATTCATGCCAAGCGCGCCTCATGCATACAATCTGTGGCTGGTCAGCGTTGTCTTGGCGTAGCTTTGGCATCTGCAGCTCTTTTATATTTTCCTGTTTTTGCTTTGCCGCTTAAGTTCAGTTGTTTCATTGTGTTTTGCTGGTCTCGTACTCTGTGATGGAACACAGCGTAGCATCTGCATGGGTCCGGCGCTCGGCGGCATAAGCACGTTCTGGCATCTTCATTCGTGTTGTCTTCATAATCTTCAGTGTCAGCTTCGTCATTATAGTATTTTCTTGCATTTCCTTTCACATAGATTAGTGGTTATCGATGCACCGTTCTATTGTTGATCTGCCTCAATATGCCGCTATTGATCTTCTTTTGCAAAGTTGCCACATTTTATTTCGCATTTGTACAATACACATCAAAGCTTTGCGGTCTAGAACGACTGTGCAGCTTGGAGAGCCACCAGTTGGGGTACAGATTATTAACTGCTTTCGGAAAAATACAGCTTAAGACAAAGCTCTTAGTTTGAAAGTAAGAAAGCTTTAGCTGAGGTCCATGTTTATGAAAAAGAAACATAGTCTGGGGTTACGGATGAGAAGAAAAACCGTTCCCACTACGGAAAGGATCCGGATTTTTTAGCCCTCCCAGGACTGTCAACTCAGCAGAATTTTACCGCCACAACACCAACAGATGAGAAGCGGTATTTCAGCATAAAAGGTTTCCAAGATAGATAGTTTTGGATCAAATGAATTGCTTTAAGTTCATTTATCTTCTTGACAGTCTCTTGACTGGTTCTGCAAAAGATTTTTGAAAGCTCTTCAGACCAACTCCTAGCGTCTAATGGTCGATATATTGCAACTAAAAGATCTGCAGTTGTCTTAGAGTTTATTGGAACCCATTGAAAAAATTCAAGGCACGACGGACAACTAACGGCTTCAGTGGTCATAAATTATGGCCAAAGCCTATAGTCTTCTGACGAAACACGAGTGACATACTTCGTTGATAAAATATCTTCTTTCTAGATTACGGGAAATTTTAATCAAAGAACATTATAAGTCTCTGGCTATAGGTAGTTTGATTAGTCTTACCGGATCTGTGCGATAGCGAACTCTGTGATAGATCTTTTTAACCTGACTTCGGTTACTGTTAGCTTACGTCGCATTTTTAATTGAATGTTTAAAAAGGTTTTATTCTTCGTTTAATGAAGCATGAAATTCTTTCCGACATCTTCTTCGATGCATAATAATAAGGAGTAATGTAAGACCCTCAGCTATCATGGAGTCTTACCTCTCTAGAGTTTCTGAAACTGGTTGAGAATTGGAGTATCGACTTGGGAACTTCACACGAAATCATACAAAATTCGTCCCCAAACGGAATCTTAACATTCTGATTCTGGGGATTCTGAACGCAAGAAACTGGAGTATGAACCCCCGCTAAACGAAGTAGTTCAACGCTCCATAAGGAGTCAAGGCACAAATTTCCCAACATCGAGCTGTAATCTAGTATCTTAACAGAATTTCGAAAACTTAAGACAAAGTACATATTCCAGCCAAAGTTCAACCTTTCATTTCCACCTGCCCGGCAAAGTATAAAAAAGTCTACTGCGTTCGTTACACTTTCCTATTAACTTACAAACTGCATTCACGGGCAAGACAAACGAATTGAACTGGAACATCTTACACCCAACCATTAAACGACCACTGACGGGCCACCAGCACTTGGCGCATAGAGACTGTCGCGCTTCGCTTGCGATCACCAAGAAACCACATGCGCTCAGCTAGCGTTCTTCGCTTTATGAAAAAAACACTACCAATCCGGTTTTTAGTCTAAACCGAAACAACAACAATACTCAACGCTATAGCGGCTTTACTATGGCTCGCTGCCACACTACGTTAATCGTTAAGAACGTGGTCGGGGAAACGAGCAATTGCCGCGAGCTTCTGTATCTGAGGTTGCTGCCGTGCTGGCTAACCTGACTAGATCGGTGTGGGGTTCGTGCGCGCGGGTTGTTGTTGTGCATTGTATTTTGTTTTTATCTTTTCGTTGAATTTTTTTCGGATCGGCGTTTTTTTTTTCTTTTTTGTTAGCATTGCCGCCGACTGTCGTTCGCACAGAGTGACTCGCTTACGTGCTGACTGTTGGACAAACCGGCTGACTGCTTCGCTAGCTCACTGTTTATTTGTTCTCCAGAGCGCTTACTGGCTTTTTAAAGACTCTTCGTGTGCGCGCGTGTGTGTGTCCCTGTGTCTTAGTCGTATGCCGCCTGTCCGCCTGACTTCTACGCGGCTCTTAACTGTAGCTTTGTATCGTTGTTGGTAGCTTCGGTGGCTGCTTACTTCGCCCGTTGGTAGTTGTTGGCTGAAGACAGTCTTTGAATTTTGTTTGCTTCTCAGTCAGCCATTGTGCGCGCTCGCCACCATGGCGGACGGACATTTACCCGATTTGTTTGTACGTAACTTTGTGTGTGTAATTTTGTGCTTAACGTGATTTTTAATTAAAAATCTTTGTAGACTTCAAGTAGGAAAAAGTGTACCTGAGTGAATACAGAGTGCGGCGCGTTGCCCGAAGGTTTGCGCCCAACTAAATGGTACACATGTGTTGGTATGTATGTATATCGATTGATACTTGTCCGCATATACAGCGTTGGTAATGATCGGTATACATAGCGCTTGCGTGGACTGCCGCTCCACTGAGGGAGGCGCACATTTTCGACAGGTTGGCATAAGAGATTCAATTGTGATAACCACTTGTCCATATGTAGTGCATGCTGTCACACAACCATACATATAGTACGTACAGGCCTCTGGAATATGTACGCCTCAAAACAAGTCACAATCAACGCTTTGAAGAGCGTTCGTGCGGCACAAGCGCGCTTATGTTTTTCTTCTCTGATTTTTTTTGTTACTATGGCCGAGGGATATCGCTTGTTATTCACTTAGAGATATTATCAAAGTGCTCCACTATAAGTTAGCAACAAAAATAAATTATAACCACACGATGGGCACTTAGATAAAATATAAATGAAGCCGCAGTTAATGGCGAAATATTTAACCTCGAGCAAGGCATATAATTACATAGTCATATCACATAGTTGTAGGGTTAGAGCTGCGTCTATGCAACTATTAACTATTAGACACTCGTTCTTGGGTACTACAAGTTAGTGGTAAACTTTATAGAAGCAATTATCACAGGAGAGCAATGAAAGATCAAGCGAAACGCAGGCAACTAAGTATCTCCACGATCATGTCCACTGGCGTAGTTGGTCTTCTTAATGCTTGAACATTCACTTCACTTTTCTTCCTCGCTCAAGGAAAAGTGTTCATATTTGAAGTCATAACTTTTTGGCTTCGGTGGGGCTAGCCCGTATCCTTATATACATATATGGTACATATTATATTGAACTAAGTTTTTACCTACTCATCACATTTGGGCAGGTCTTTTCGGACTTCGGACTGCACACCACTTTCGTCGAGCTAGGTTTGATAGCTACGTAAATTTACCAGCTTCATTTGGGGATACCTCGTTTTTCTCTAACCGCAGCTCATCTCTTGGTAATTTTCTTTTCATTAAAGTGACTTTCCTCCGGTCAAAATCTAAGAATTTAAAGAGCTTATATATACTCTGACTCAAACTTTGACTACTGAAGAGTTTGCCATCAGTTGCTTTTCAGTTGAGATATTGGACCAGTCAATCAGAAAAACTCTAACAGCACTTTACAAGATGATTCTCTCATATCAGCTTATGTATCCTAATATTCCTTACATAAATCATTAAACTATCTTGTATTAGACCGTCAAATCCCTAAAGCTTTTGTACAAATTTCCTAAAATATTTCTAGTAATGAAAATAGTTAAAATTTGTTGTCAATGGGAGTCGATAGGAGTACTTTTAACCAGGCTAATACTGTGCTAAAGGGTATAAAAATTGGACTGTTAAAAGAGTACCACTTGGAGCGGAAGGAAGCTAAGTTTCTTTAGAGATTCATTTGAATTAAGAACTTGAGATACCAGAGCATGTGGAAAGTTATGATATCACCTTTAGAGAAAAGAGAATCTTGGACAACTATGAAGTTTGGGCTTATGGAGAGCCCATTTTTCATAACGTTCAATCGTTTATGGAAGACTATCAAGAGTTCTCTCTGAGTTTACTGCTCTATCTCGCTCTATAGCGAAGTGTTTGGCATTTGAATTTGGGTTATTTTCTAAATAGTTAATGTTGTGCCTTTTAAGTGTCTCAAGATCTATTCTATTTTATAAAAATTCATCACGCTTTGCTTTTTTCTAAAAAAAAATTATCAATTTTTTTAACGTAACTGTATTTTTTCAAGGCTTTAAGTCATGATACGGCCAGGTAACTAGTAAATTAGCAAGAATGATGGAGCTCCCATGAGCTCTAGAGTGTAAAAAAGTTTCTCTAGTGCTTGATTATTATAAGAAGTTGAGTGATTATCGAATTTTATTCAAATAATCATATTTCGGATTCAGTTTCCAGTTAAGTATCTGCTATCACATATCTTCAAAACCTTCATGTTCGACGAAGTGATCTTTAGTTAAACTCAGTATTAAACTCATATATTATCTTACAGCACTTTTCTCGCCTTAGTGATCTGTTCAAACAGAGCAATGACATCATTCAATATGAACACTCACGTAAAGAAACGATTTTTCAGAGGATTAGTGTGAAGTCTTAAATGCTAGTACAAAGCTATAAGTATTTAAAGTGAAAAATAAGACTTTAAAGGTCCTCCGTTTTTAGAAAGAACACCTATTGGGTTACTGAACTGACTTTCCAAAGCAGTGAAATCATTCACTCTTCCATATTCAGTCAATCTTAGATACGATATATTATATAGTTAGCACCAATTAAGGATGTAAAGATACAATGTCTCGCTTCAAAGGCTTAAAATTTCTGCGAATTTGCTCAGTTTAATTAGTGTGCTGAAAAGCGTATAGTCTTTAATCATCTCAGCTTTTTAAAGAAACTGGAATCATTTCGACAACTTAATTCTTCTGATACTTTCTTTGAACATATTTGCTAAGCAATTGTTTAAACGATTATAATTGAGTCCATATTAGCATTCAGGTTGCTCCTGGATTCACATATTGATTCGTTTAGGTATGACTTGTTCTTTCTAACTGAAATGAGGAAGCCAACTGATCTCTCTAACTTTAACTTGATATCCAAGTTCTTCAGCGAGATTCTCTTAAAATCAAACACGAAGCGGTTGTACCGGTAGAGTGGCAGTAAGAAATATTGTGCTACAGGTTTTCATAAAATTATCGTATAATGGATGCTGAACAGGGAATTTTGAAATTCAGTGAAGCAGTTAGCTTTTAATTGCGTATGACGAGCTGAAACGATTTACCCACGTTCGTCTCTCTGTCCATCGGTCTGTTTGAGCTAGACCCTCAATTTTTGAAGATATCGTTCTAAAATTTTACATATGCTTTTTTCGCCCCAAGAAGCTGCTCATTTGTTGGGACCGGTGTTAACGGAATACTGTGCAATATAGCTGCCATACAAACCCACCGAACTAAATTCAGTTCTTGTATAGAAAACAGGAAGTTTTTAAGATATCGTTCTGAAATTTTGCACACATTCTTTTCCCATTAAAAAGCTGTCCATTTGTTGGAACCGACGTTATCAGACGGCTATAAAATATAGTTACTATACAAACTGAAGGATAAAAATGAAATTTTTGTATGGAAAACTTTTCTATTTGACAAAATATCTTCATGAAATCTTACAAACATTATTGTTTAAAGTAGCTCTACAATTTAGAAACATATTGTTCAGATTGGACTCATAAAGAATACGCTACCATATAAAATGATCCCTCAAACTCAAGATAAAAAACTTTTTTTACCCTTTATTCTACAAGCATGAACTTGCCAAAGTTATCACAGTTTCAGTATTGCCGAAATTAACATTTTTTTAGTTAAAATAAATAAATAAATTTATTAATTACTTGTCCAAACTGTCCAATCAATTCTTGGGAAAAAATGGTTCTTACTGATATGCATGGCTTTTAGAAAAACCCCAGCATTTCCACATATTGACGTTAGTAAGTTAATATAATACGATAACATATGCAAATACAAATAAAATATATTTATATATATTGTGACAACAAAGTACCCGGAAATTGTAAATAAAACGCAAAATATTTATTTATTCATTAACATTTATTTTGTCGCCTTCAAAGTAATGGCCACTAGATGTAATACACTTATGCCAACGATTTTTCTTCAGTCGTCAGTCTTCGAAACACTTTTCATAAGCACTTTGTGAGACGGCCTATGTCTTCAATCGACTGAAAATGGGTTCAACGGAGCGGCAATTTCAGTTTGGGCAAGCAGAAAAATCACACGGAGCCAAATCTGGTGAATACGGTGGTTGATCGATGGTATTCATTGCATTTTTGACTTTAAATTCGGTCACAATCGCACGATGCGCTTGTGCAAAAGCCTTGAATTGTTCTCACACAACTTCGGTCTTTTTCGACGGATGTTCTCACAGAAACTTCTTAATACGGTCAAAATCATAAACCCATAGCTCATCGGCAGTTATAATGCTTTCCATAGATGTGGGATTGGTATTCCTACGATCAAAAATATCCAAAGAGACCAGCTTTATTGAGACGAGTCGCCAAGAACGCGTTTCATATCCAAATTATTCAAATTATTCGAAAGGACTCGCGATAGATGTCGAGCGCTCTTGCCTTCTCTCTAAAACTTGCTTGTCGAATTTCAAGCACCATTTCTTTCACTTTTTTAAGAACAGGTGAGGAGGTCGAAGGTCGTCCAGAACGTAACATGTCTTCAACGATCTCTCGACCGTCTCTAAAGGCTTTGTACCAGTGATAGGCAAGTGTTTTTGATAAAACTGAATCACCGAAAGCCTTTTCCAACATTCGCAACGATTCCACACACAAACTTTGAGACAAATTCTCTGTTCGATATTTTGCAAAAATCGCAATACGAGTACACTACTGAGGTGTACCGACTTAAGCAGCTGCTGTCAATAAATTGATTGACAGATCGCGGTCATATTTGGCATAGTATTTAAGAACAGTCCTGTCAGCTAAGCAAAATACATTTTTTAGAAATATCATTTACTCGGGGATTTAGATTACAATTTCTGAGTGCTTTTTTATCATAATGTATATGGTATATATATATTATACTTGTATACTTATGAAGTCGAAGCATATAAAATTTCGTATTTGCATTATTATTCAAATAAATTAGCTCTGTGCTTAATAGCATCTTAAAATAGCAGCGCTGTTGTTCAAAGCGGAGAAAAAATTACAAAAGGATATAAAAAGCGAAACAAATATAATTTATGGCAAATACAGAATTTGTTTAATTTCTGCTCGCATGACTTAGTTGTTTTTGTTATTGAGATTTTTCAATTGTTATAATGATTTTTTTGTTATTTTTGTATTTTTTTGTATTTAATTCTTTTGTTTTTGTAATTTTTTGTTGTTCCTCTCTACCAGCCATAATGACTCTACGACCAGGCTACCGTTGGACACTCTAAGACAGTTAGGCTCAGACACTTAAGTGAGTGCTTATTGCTGTATTATCTTCATTAACTAAGCATTATATACATTACATATGTATATACATACATATGAACATACATATTTACATGTATATATAGGTATGCCCGTGGCGTTATTAGCGCAGCATTCTCAAAGTTAAGCGTGAAGCATTAGCGGAATAATTTGAAGTAGAAAACTCTTTTGAAATACCTGCCGTTCTTGCTATTGTTGTTGTGGCTTTGTCATTTATCAGCTAATAAAGCAACTTTAGATACAGACAAAGCGCTGATAATGTGAATTTTTATGCACACACACACACATGCACATGTGTGTATGTGAAAATATGCGCGCGTATCATAAAGTCATAGATTAGCGTCACATCATTTGGTCTAATACTGAAAGTTATAGGCATTAAATGAGCTTGTAAAAGCCAATGGGCAGCCTGCATTATTGTGTGTTGTTGTTTCGAGATTTCAAGCTGTTGTGCAAAGCGTTTTTATTGCAGTAGCTAATAAGCGTTGAAAGCCATTTTTTTGATTAACAAATTTGCTTTGGAATATTTTTTATAATTTTTATAATTTTTTTCTGGGGAATTTTGATAGGTACGCTATGCATTTAAAATGGTAATTTCATTGTCAACGCTTAATCTACAAACGGTGGCAATTGCTTAACTCAAAAGAAAGAAATATGCTTTTTTGTTGCTTTTGTATTGAAATACAATAGTCAGCGCTATGGCGGAGAGACATAAATTTTAATAAAATAACAAAAAATAAATGCCAATAATTTAAATATTTATATGGAGATGAAGACAGTCACTGACAAAGAGTGGAGACATTTGAAAAAATAAATATTTTTTTTTTATTTTGGATATACATTTTTTTCGGATACATTTCGGAGAAAAAATATATTTAATTTGTGTATTTTTGTTTCATATATTTAGTTTTTTTTTGAATTTTTAAATTTTTTGTTATTATTTTCAACTCTTCTTAGTCAACTGCGGAAAAGCTTTAGACAAATTTTTTAAGCCAAAAATTTAGTTTTAGTTTTTTAATGCCTTCTACTCACTCTCATTTCCGGCTTTCTTGGCTTATGAGTAACTATGATAGCTTCCAATAAGTCTTTATTTAACTCGCCAAACTTTGCCAAAGGTGAATAAAACAAAACAACAGCTATAAATGCAACTGGTATAAACTGGTAAAATCAAAAAGCGACGAAATCAAGAGGTTTTATAATTTTAATGAGTTATTCATTATTCTCATTCTCATTTCCGGCTTTCTTAACTTAAGAGGAACTATGCAAGCTTCAAAAAGTCTAATACTATCTCTTTTTAGCTTGCTAAACTTTAGAATTTGCAAATAGAACAAAAAAACAGCTATAAATTCAACTGGTATAAACTGGTATAATCAATCCAAATGATTTTTAATCAACTCAGGAAAAGCTTTTAACAAGTATATAGTTTTTAGCTTTTTTATAAATTTTTCACATTCACATTTCCGGTTTTTTTGGCTTATGAGTAACTAAGCAAACTTCTAATAAGTCTAATATTATCTGTTTTTAAGTCGCTAAACTTTAGGATTGTCAAATAGAGCAAAAAAACAAATTTAAATGCAACTGGTATAAACTGGTATAATGAAACAGAGACGGAATTTCAAGCCATTTTATCATTTTAATGAGTTATGCATATAATTGAATGCATTCAATAAGCTGGATAGCTTACTAGCTACAGCAAGCAAAGCCTTAATGTCAGAGAGGCGAATCGAGGACGGATATAAAAGTTTTATTTGTGGGTACATTGGTAGCTCGCTCCCAAAACCTCCAAATAGCTGTTGTTGACAAAAAAATTTAAAGAAGTGTATGATTTATATCAAATAACGTGACTTACAGATATACATACATACATATATGACAATAGCCCAACCTAAGCCTTATTACCTAAACGTACAAAATACCCACATGATCTCAATCACATACACAAATTCTATTTCTATACATTTTCTTATATATTTTTTTTCTTTCAAAAGTAATTAAAGTGGCTTTTTGTCGACGTTGTCACATTTAAGCTTCCATCTGATAAGCCACACCGCACAAGCCACACTTATTTATTTATATTCTTTTTGGTCACCACATTATTTTCCTCTTACTGAAAGAGGCTGAAAAAAGAACTATTATCTACCATCAAGCCAAGCATTCTGCGCTCGTTTGTTTGCTTAGCCCGTTAAGAAAGGCTGTGTGTATGTAGGCATGCGTGTGTGAGTGTGGTGTTTACTTAAGCCAGCAAAACAACGCCGTCATCAATGGTATTTGCTGCCTCAAAGGGGTTTTATTTGATTTTATTCTTCACTTTTTTCCACTTTTTTATTTTGTTTGGTGGCCTGAAGGCATTTTCGACCGATGCTGTGCGCTAAGCATGCGCACATATTTACACACATGCATGTATATATGGGTAAACATATTTATATTTTTTTCTTCCTCATCATCGACTCAAAGTTTTTTTTCACTTTTTTGCTTTCTGTCTTAGCCGCTTTGTTGCAACCTTCAGTTGCGGCACTTACGGCATTTACCCACCGATGTGAAGAAAAAATATAATGTACATATATACACACACGCATTTAAAAAAATTCCAATGTCCACCAGCCGCTGGCATTTGTGTTTTGAAAATTACAACAAAAAAGAGAAAAAGACGCAACAACAACAAAAACTAAGAAATAAAGGTCCAGTATCTGTGCGCTGGCTTAGACTGTGGCAGTGTTGGCGGCCATTAGCCAGCAACCAGCAGCCATCGGCCATCATTTAGACAGCCGTGATGAGCTCACATTTTCAGCTGAGGCTGCTAGCGTGGAGGAGGTTAATAATTCGACGAAATTGTGGCACTTTTATATTTCAAATTTCTTGTTTGGAGAAAAAATGTTTTCCTCAAATATAGAATATGAGTTAGTACAACCAGAAATTATAGCCTAAAAGTTAGTAACTAAAATCTGCCAGAGTGTAATAAATCATAAATCAAGTGCTGTCACTTGTCACTTGTCACATGTCACTAGTCATGGAGCTGCCAATTTTATTAATTTATCAGCTGTTGTAGGAATGCGCTACTGTCATTTATGATTAATAGCTAGTTACGGTTTAACTATTAAACATTAATAACTAGTTGAGGTTTTGATTGGTGAGACAATACTATATATAATACTCGAGATTGTGGTTATGTCCCTAAAATAGGTCTAAAAACATAAGAATGGACCTGTTACTTGTCAATGAGGCTATGAACAATTTTTTCCAATTTTCTCGGGGTTGTGAGATCTCGGAGAGCAGTAATATGCTATTCGGAGATGTTAGACGCTTGTCTTCTACGGTGGTAATTTTAGACATTTCATAAGAAAAAATGCTTCAGAGACTATATACAAGTGATAGAAAGGCAATATTAATTGTCAGTACCGAAGGAATTCGCTTATTCCAAACATTTATGTGACAGAGCAAATCTCTCTTGGTTTTAAATATATTTATAAATATCTAAATAGAAATTCCAAAAAATGCTTTTGACAGCTTTGTCAACTTCTCACTCACAATTTTTCCTTTCATGACTTTAGAATCTTCGTCAGCGTCTTAAACCTATCTCTTCGTGGTTTCGAAACCCTACAAAAGACTATGCACTATACTTGTAGGTAAAACAATCATCATTAGCTTATTGTTGAAAACTTTATAAAAACCTTATTTCAACCTCAAATAAGATTTCGTCAAATAATCTTTGTCATATGCCCGCAAGACTCGTTTCCATTTTTCTCCTCGAAAGGGTCTCATTTGATTACTTCAATTCCACATACGTTGCTATCTGCGATGCGTGAGAGTTTCATTGAAATAAATGGCTATTTGTTTTACGTACACTCTATCTGCATTCACTATGTCACTGTCCGTTTGTCTGTCTGACTATTTAGACGGCTTTACGACGGACGGTCAATTGTGCTGTTTGTTTATTTACAGGTTTCAATTTATTTTCTTTGCCGTTGCTGGGATGCAAATGCAGTTACAGTTGCGAATGTGTCCGAGTAGGGATTTTGTAGCGCGTCTTTAAGGCTTACTGAACTGAGAACAAGTCATCGGTTTGGGGAAAATTTTTTTAGAAAAAATAAGACCTTTTCTTTACATCTTAGTGCTCTAGGGAGCTTTGAATATAAAATCCATTCGATCTGTGATACTTAAACAAGTTCGTACTTAAATGAGATGAGAGAGTTTGAAAGCCCTTTTTTGAACTTCAGTTGGGTCTTTGTTACAGAAACAGACCCGACTTTATACCCTCCCAAAGGCTGCTGAGTTCAAATTATTTAGAAAATGTTTTTTTGCCGTTAAACTGCGAAGTCTACGGCTCTTCATTGTCGTTCATTAGTGCTCTATGATTTCAAGGGCTAACAAAGTAGAACAAAAAAGAGTTCAGGAAAGTTATGTATATCGAAATAAGTTGAAATGCTTTTCAGCTGTTCAATTTTCGATAAGCAGAAGTCTGACCTACAAATTCGAAGAACGAGATATAATATTTTAAACGACTAATGAAAAATTTGTAAAGATCCGATTTTCGACACCATTTTTGCAGTACGATTTCTCCTTTGCTTCAAAATAGGCCCCAGTTTCGGCGATCATGTCCACATTCGTCAAAATTTTCTTCCCAGCGAGCATTTTTTGAGATCTGAGATCACGAGATATTCGCTGTGAGTCAGATCTGGAGAATACCGTGGATGCGGTATCATTTCGAAATCCTATTCAAGGATTTTTGCCATTGTTTTCAGAAACTTGTGATACGTCTTGGTTAAGCAGCACTTTCTTCTTCTTCAAATGCGGCCGTTTTTTGGCAATTTTGTTCTTCAAACGGTCCAATAACCTGTTAAGCACTCGAGCTTTTGAAGTTACATAGGCATCTAATGAGGTAATACAGCTGAATAATACAAGTTCGTTCGTTTCATAGTTTGGTCTGAACATAAGAACGACTACTATGATGATATTGGGAAGTAAAAGTTGTAATGGTTGTGTTATATCAGGTCGACAAACAACTAGCAGCCCTCAAAACGATTGAGTAGGGAGCAGATCTATCAAATCTGTCAATCGTCACAAAATTTATTGACATTGACAGGTGCTTAAATAAAAGCAATGTCTTCGTCGAAAAAACACGGACTTCTGAGCTAAAAAGATAAGAATAAAAGTTAGAACGGACTTCTCAGCTAATAAGATAAAAATAAAGGTTAGAAATGTCCAACAGGGTTTGCACCTAAGTAAGGAATCTTCAGTCTTCTTCATATAAGAATCAATATGTGCGCTGGAAACGCGGCTGGTGGTAATATGATAACAATCGAAGGCATTATTAAACAACATTACGGATAGTGAGAATCAAAGTGGATAAGAAATAATGAACATTAAAGCTTTTGCGACTGAGAAAGAGAGAAAGTTGTAGTAGAAATGCTTATGGTGGACACAATGAGCAGCTGATTACAAAGCTGTCGTGTTAGTTTTGCGGCTGCTGTGCGGCAACAATCTGCGTTTGATTAGCTGTGCTCAAACTGTGATGTGCTTTGATTGAGGTCAATGAATGGGGAAATAAATGCATAGCTGCTAAAAGAAGCTTAAGTACGGGTGTTGCGAGTTTTCAAAGAGATCTTAGTGAAGCGAATTTTGTTTACATTAACTGATGGCATAAAAAAAAATTTAAAAAAAAGAAGATATTTCGGTGAGAAACTGCCAAGTCGATGTCGCTGGGACTTTCAGAAATATGTGAAATTGCAGAGCACTCACAAGCACTCAACTAATCTTTGGCATAGTCAGCAAGAATTGCAAATTATTTTATGACTGCCGCGCCTCTGTCGCTGCTACTTGTCAGCTACTCCTCAAACGCGCAATGCGTTAAGCCGCTTTAGTCGCGCACTGCACACCAGCTTAGCAGCGCTGACAAGCAACTGACGTTGCGTTAATAACGCATATTGCGCTGTCGAAATTCAGCCGACTACTGCATATAGTCAGTATATGTTTGCTAAGTGTCTAGTGTGTTTATCAAAGTCATAAACACCAGCTTATCGCTGCTATGCTGGAAAGGAAATATTTTAGTCGTTTCTGCTTGCAGATAATAAAAATAACAATCAGCAGTTTATTGCGCCATCATTTAGATAAATATTAGAGAGTCTATTTTAGCACCGCAGGGTCAATAAAGTAATATATACATTTAAATACATATGTACGCTTGTATATATTTGGCGACGCGCGGAAATCCCGTAGTACAAACGCGTTGCTTATCTACTGCACTGAATGCTCACCGCTATTAGCGTTAAATACTTTTCCACAACTCCGAAAGAAATACTAATGTTTATATTTTGTTTCTTTCCATTACAGTACTAACTTGGCCATGTCAATGACGCGACGGTGAGCGTCACAAGGTTACCAACACGCCTCAACGTCAAGTGCTAACTGAAAAATGCCTACCGAAAATACAATGCTAGAGGACCGCGCTGGCGGTGGTGCCATGACTATGACGCGTCCGAGTCGCCTGGAACAATTCTTGCAAGCGCCTGGCGCTGGCGGCGCGTCGGAGCAACGTAGCGCTTCTAGCGGACGTGTGCCGGGTGGCGCGGCTGCGGCCGCTGCCGCTGCAGCTGCTTATGAGACACAACTCGCATACCAACATCATTTGGTGGCGGCTGGTTTAATGGGCGCTGGCGGTGGCGCGGCCAACGCGCAAGCGGCACATTCCGCCTTCGTGCCGGTGCTGCCATCACGTAACGCAATGCGCGCGCCAGGCGCCGCCGCCATTTATGGTGGCATGCTGGACGCGGAGGTGGCCAAGGAGGCAAGCAAGCGTCATGGTAGTAATACAAATTTCGAGATCATCTCCATGATGGCGGATAAACGCAAGGAGTTGGCGCTGCGCGAGGCTGCCGCGGCGGCAATGTTGATGCAACGACCACCTGGGCAGGGTCCACCACCGGGTGTGCCTACTGCTGTTATGTATCCACCACCACCGTATTTGGGCGGACCGGGCCCATCACCAACTGGCGCCGGCACATTCGCCTTTCCATCGGCAGCCGCAACGGCAGCGTTGTTTCCCGCTGGGCTGCCACCAACTATGCACGCTGGTTTGGATCGCCGTTTATTGCGCGCACCAGGACGCGCATCACGTCCGAAGAAGCAGTTCATTTGCAAGTTTTGTAATCGTCAGTTCACCAAGTCCTACAATCTGCTCATACACGAGCGCACGCATACCGACGAGCGACCGTATTCGTGTGACATATGTGGCAAGGCATTCCGCCGGCAGGATCATTTGCGCGATCACAGGTGAGTGTGGCAGGTTTTTTTTTTAATACGCAGTTTTTCTTACTGTGTGTTATTATTATTACCTTTTGCCTTGCGCATCCATCATAAACTGTCAACCGCGTAAAAAACGCGCGCTGTACGTGATTGTCTTGCAAGCGGCGTCGCAATCAAATTACTTTCGCATACAAAGAACGCGGTGTGTAAGTAAAAAATAACAAAACCCTGAACGCTCATTAAGCGCAATGCGGTTGGCGAGTGCCCGATGTGCAACGGCCGCGGCAAGGGCAAACCGCAAGCCCTACGCAGCCACAGCCTGCGCGCAGTCACTGCCAGAACACGACGCAGTGCGTTTAAGCGGCGTAAGAAATGCGCAAAAAGGATTGAAAAATTACCAGCCAACAGCGGCATTTATCTTACGGTCACACAACCAGCAATCAGCCTGCGCGCGAGCGCTACAGTGCGACATGTTGTGTTTGCCGCGCGCGGAACCTGTTTTCAGCTCGAGCTTATTTTTTTCGCTTTTTTGCTCTACCATTAGAGACTGTCGGTTGCTGCTTGGGCTATTTGGCAAGCAATCACGGCGACAGGCCAGCCATTTTAAGGTGGCTGATGTGTGGCGATTTGCGGCGTTGCTTGCTGATGTGTTGACTTAAGCCATGGCCATTGCTGCCGGCCGTCGAAGTAATTCTATTTGTGTAGTAAGCGAAGCTGCTAGTTTATAGAACTGCCGCGCGTCATCTGCAGAAAATGACATTAATCATTCTGTAGCTGTATTTTTTTTTTTTTTTTTTTTTTGTTAAAACAACACATCTTTTCTGAGAAATAAGTAATTATGATGTTTTAGGCCCGTTTGCAAATAGTTCAGAAAGTTGCTATTTTGAAAGTGTGATTTCCCATGGTTGGTGGTGAGTTAGAAATGTTCTATATACCACTTTTGAAGCTGTTCGGGTTTCTTGACCACACAGTAAAGTCAGTCTAAATAAATCTAAGAAGTCGGAGCAGAAAGTTTAAAATGGACAAATCTTCACGACAAAGCTCCAAACACTACTTTTTGGACCTTTTTAACTCAAGCAATTCCGATCTGGAACTGCAAAGCTTGTAATACTGGTCTCCTTTAGAGACCTAAATAACAAAAACGACACAATCTAACGTCTTAAAGTGAGTGAGATGCCTGTGAGAGAGAAACCGAATAAGTTCGAACTCGAAACAAAAAGCTTAAAATAAACAAATCTCCACGATCCCACGATAAAGCTCCAAATACTAAGTTTAAAACCTTTTTACCCAAACTATTCCAATATGGAACTTAAAAGCTTTGTATTGATAATTTGTAGAGCTAGGCTCCATGAACGACCTAAACAACAGGAACGATACAATCTAACGTCTTAATGAGATAATAGATTCAGAAGAAAAAAGCGTCTGAACTTCAAAAGTTCCACTAGATGTTCCAAAAAGAGTTAAATTTACTGGTAAGGTTGAACTCATATTGAAAATATCCCACGGATCTGACGAAAGGAACCATGATTATCTTGACTGACATTAATAATAGTTATACTTTCGAAGGGGAGACAGTTTTGTTTTATAAAAATATCGACAGGTCTTAGATCTGAGGACTTACACTCAAGGTTCAAAACAAAATTTTTTTATGTTTCATACTAGACTAAGGTATGCCGATGGGATCTAAAGCTCGGCCATATTTTATCGAGGTTACAATCTTCACATGCTGATCAGACTAGGTCCTTGGCTTCAAGATACTACTTGAGATACCTGAATAAATCAATGCAGGGCTTACAGCTTCGATAAAACTGAGAGACAGGACCCGTAAGAGCTTCATTGGTAAAGTTCAACCCATTTTTCATTGAAAAGATCTAGCGCATATGCCATCAATCTGAAATATTAAGTAATGCTGATCGACTTGACTTAACGGGCATGAATAATAGTTATACTTTCGAAGAGATGACAGTTCAAAGTACCACTTGAAACCCCCGAATAAATCAATGCAGCAATGAAAAAGCTTTATTCCTGCAGACAAACGATTCTGACAGATTCTATAAACCTCAGAGAGAGAAACCGTAAGAAATTTATTGATAAGGTCTAATCTACTTTGCATTGAAACTATCTGACGGATCTTCCGTCAATCTGAAATATAAAGGAATGCTGATCAACTTGACTGTTATGAATAATAGTTTAACTTTCGAAGAGGCGACAGTTTGTTCCGTAAAGACGTCAGTAGGTCTAATTTCTCAGGATCAAGGCTCAAGGGAAAAGACTACATTTATTTACGTTTTGGAAAACTCAGGTATTTTGAGGCAAGCTAAAGCTGTGAAATAATTTATAAATGGTACAGTCTTAACTTGCTGATAAGACAAGGTCTTTGCCTTCAAGATACCACTTGAATCCCCTGAATAAATCAACACAGCGATGAGTGAAGTAAATGATTGCAAACCTTATCCCTACAGACAAAGGATTCTCAAAAATTCTAGAAAACTGAGAGAGAAGAATCGTAAAAAGTTGGTAACACTCTGATAGATCTATCAAAACTACAATAGCCAGGAGTCTTAAAACTTCAACTTCAAAGTTTGATACCTGATACCCGAAGTATATAAAGGAGTACCGCTACGGAAGATGATGAAGTCCGTATTACATTACAAAAACAGAATTGCCAAAGTCTCCGAGCCTTAAAGAGGTAATTGAACTCTAGAACGGGGCAATTGGAGTACGAGTTTTCAAACAAATAGCTTTACTATACCGTTTTTGTATGAGGGTTAAAGAAATATGAGTCAGGTGCATTGAAACTCCAACTTCGAAGATTTGAATAACTGAAATTTTGTGGATAGATTAGTATCGTTATGGAGGTATGGAGCTCATAAGTGGGCAGTTGGAGTACGAAGTAAAAAAAAAATAGGGTCGTTGTCAAGAAAAGACCAACAATATCTTATATATGTGGTCTAACGAACTCAATCCATTAATTTGCCATGACTTGAGCTTCGTTCGTAGATTCACCTACTGTAATTAGTGTAAGCGCCTTTATAGTGCCGCCGCCAAGCGCACAAACGCGAGCTTAATTGGGCACCGTCGCGAAGAATACAAACAAAATTCAACACAGTCATTAAAAGTTGCGCGCATTCCCATTAGTTTCCAACTATTTTACACGTTTGCTGCATTCTTTACACTTGCCACTTTATGTTATTATTAATCACGCTCTAGGCAAACTAATGAAGAACTTAATTTTTTCGCCTTCATTTCCACAGGTACATACACTCCAAGGAGAAGCCATTCAAATGTACCGAATGTGGCAAGGGTTTCTGCCAATCGCGCACACTTGCCGTCCACAAGATCCTACACATGGAAGAGTCGCCGCACAAGTGCCCCGTCTGCAGTCGCAGCTTCAATCAGCGCTCCAATTTGAAAACGCACCTGCTCACGCACACCGATCACAAGCCGTACGAGTGTTCTTCCTGTGGCAAAGTGTTCCGACGTAATTGCGATCTGCGACGTCATGCGCTCACACATGCGGTCGGTGATGGGCCGTCCGAGTACGTGGATGTGGGCGAAGAAGATGAAGGCCGACACTTGAGTGGTGATGAAGAGGACACACTACTGGAAGTGGATTCACCGCGACAATCGCCGATACACCGCTTACACAGCGGTACGCCAACACAAGAGCTCGGCGGTGCTGCTGGGCACGCAGAGAAGTCCAGTGGAGAGGCACGCGCAGCAGCGCGCATGCGTCTCAAGCGTAAGGCATGCTATGATGCAGCCGAAATTTCAGATGAATCAGAAGAGGAGTTAGACGAGGATGATGAGTTGGATGAGGCCGAGCTGGAGGACGAGGCGGAGTTGGGCGAAGATGAGGACGAGGAAGAAACCGCGCAAAATATGCCAAAAGTTGGTTTACTAGAACCGCGTCCAACCGGGCAGGGTGTGACACATTGCCATCACGAAGGCGGTGAAATGTACACTATGCGTCCGACGCATGAAACGCGCGACTTACACGATTCAATGCATGCCAGCGATTCGCCGCACACTTTCAACGCGCCGCCAACTGGTTCTGCTTTCATGCCGTCCTCGCCGAGCGCACGTTACAATCCGATGCGCGCGCTACCCGGCGCTGGTGAATCCATACATTCGCCTTCCACATCTAATGGGCCCGAACCATACATACCCATGTTGCATGTGCGTAGAGATCTCCATCCAAAAGCGTTACTATTAAGCGCCGCCGAAATGAAAGGCGCAAATATAATGCCGCCAGGTGTATTGGTTGGCGCAACAGCGTTACCCACACCAACACAACAACCACCACCGACTGCGTCAACAATTGCAATGCCATCAGTGTTAACACAGGCGACACCAGCAAGCGGTATAGCACCGGCTGCGCCGCCACCACCCTTACCGCCGCTCTTAGATACAGGCAAGAATTTACAACAACCGCTGCACTCACCGCTCGAATCAATGCCCAGTTTTCTTGGTTCCATACCGATACGTAAGCGCATTGTGGGACTCGAACAAATGGCCGAGGCGCAACGCGCCTACAACGCGCACACACAAAGCGCCGGTCTAATGGCGCTCAATATGACGCGCACGCATGCCACGCTGAAAACAGCACCGCCGCCGCCACACACACTGCTCCCGGGGAAACCATATATGTCAAGCGTAAATCAAGCGCCGCTTTTATGCGAGTCTAAATCGTTGCTAGCTGCCGGCGGTGGCATTGCTGTTGGCGGCGCGCATGCTGACACGTCAACGCTGTTGAGCCGCGAAGCGGCCGTGGGTATAGCGCCATTGACGAGCGCCAGCAGCAGCAGTGAGCGTCACTACCTATTGCCACCTAATAATGCAGTTAATTTGAATACTCAGGAGCCGTTGAGTGGCGTTGGCAGTGCAACGCGCCCATCACTATCACCAGCAGCTACGGCGTTGACTATGCAACCACACCAGCAACAGCAGCATCAGCAAGCAGCGCCACCACCTACGCGCCGCACCGGCTTTAGCATAGAGGATATAATGCGCCGCTAAGGCCGTGTTTGCCGCCACGACATTCCTATATTTTACTTTTTACCATAACGCAATGGTTTCTTTAAGATTTTTGATATACTATTTGCTATAAATTTATGTTTAAATAGTTTATAAAATATATTTAAAATCCTCAAGTGCCTTCTCATATGCTATGTACGTATATTCTAGTGCTTCAAAGCCATGCTATGTATACTTAAGTTATCCACACACATAATTTAATTAGTATTTTCGCTTAGCTTAAGTTGCTTATAGCTGTACTTTTATGCAAATCAGTGAGCTTTTTATTTGTAAAATTTCAACTATTTTTCCACATATTATTTTAAATTTCAAAGTATGCATGTACACGCACACACATATATATATAATAAATATATGTAAAATTAGTTTTAAACATCATAAGTTACTAGTTTAATAGCGCCGTTATTTAGGTATGTTTGTATGTATTCTACTTGCCGGGCACTTAGTGCTCTTAAATGAATTACGTATGTATGTGTACGTAAAATATTATGATAATGAATACAAATACTTAATAAAATAACAAAAGTAATAAAAATGTTACAAATATATAATGAGTTGAGCAGCACTCTTTTTTAAGAAATTTGAATGAGTAATATTGTAGTGGATCTTATGTAACCCATTGAGCTGGGAGAAAATTTTACGAGCGGCAAGCTTTATCTATAATGTAAACCATGTCTATAATAATTTTCATAAATTCATAAATTTTGTGCTGCAGCACCCGAAAAGCAGACTACAGTTTTTTACAATACTAGACCTACGGAAAGATACTGAAGTATAGTGGTATAGTATTTTTAAGCCTGTAACATATTCTTTAATTTTTTTGTAAAAAATAAAATTTCGGACTTAAAAATGTGAATCCCGAAATTTCGGGACTTTTCAAGATTTTAATTCTTTCGATTATTTTTAAAAATAAAATTTCCGAACTAAAATGTTAATCCCGTACTTTCTTGATTTTAATTCTTTCAATTCTTTGCAAAAAAAACTTTAATTTCGGGATTCACAATTTTAATCGGGATTTATCGGAATTTTAATTCTTTCGATTTTTTGTAAAAAATAAATTTTCGAGATTAAAAATGTGAATCCCGAAATTTCGGGATTTTTCAAGATTTTAATTCTATCGCTTATTTTTAAAATAAAATTTCGGGACTAAAAATGTGAATCCCGTAGTTTCGGGATTTTTTCAGGATTTTAATTCTTTCGATTCTTTGCAAAAAAAATTAAATTTGGGGATTAAAAATGTGAATCCCGAAATTTCGGGATTTGAAAATTATGTATGTATTGAAACAATCAACACTTACAAACACATTAAACTTGTGTAAAAATATTTTTTGACATTATGAAATAATAATTTTAACTAACGCGTTTCCAAGGCTAATCCCGAAGTTTTGTTTTAATAATTCGAAACATGTAAAATAAAATTATTTTTTTTTTTTATTTATTTGAGAATATAATATCATAAAAAGTGAGCTGTTTTAAACACTAGACTCTCTCCTAGTTGCGTAAGATCCACAGCGCAGTTAATATTGAAAAACCAAAATTAATAAAATTTACCACAAATTGAAGAAGTGATATATTATGAATTTTAAATAAGAAACAAAATTATTAAATATATAAAAAAATTAAATTACTTAAATTATAAACATAACATAACAATTAAAGCAACTCAAAATAAAAAACACCTGAAAAATTATAAACAAAATGTTTATTTAAAAAAATAATAATATTGTTAAGCCAGCAAACAATAATTAAGAAATTCTGAAGAAAAAATTTAACAAAATTTCAAAAAATAAATTTTATAAAGTAATTGTAAAAATTAGGTATATAAGCTAAAAATTTATAAAAAAAATATTTTAAAGAAAAAAATGTTAAAAAAATTAAGAAATTTTTCTTTCTTTAATAAAATATTTTTCTTTTTTTTCATAATAAAAACATAGACGTAGTTATTCATTATAAATTTATAAAAATTAATTTAAATATTTAAAGTATAAATTTATTTAAAATATAAAAAATAATTAAAAGATGCTGACCTACAATTGTATACAAATATAGTAGTTTGTATGTGTGTACTTAAAAATAAGTTTCTTAATGCATTTATAAAATATTTTATGTTAAGCTAAGCATTCCATGTGTCTTCCTCTAAAGTGGCTCCTAAGCGTTTCTTTAATATAATATTAATAAATAAATAAATGACAAGAAAAGCATTTTCAATGTGAATTTCAAATTAATGTTTTATTCATGTTTTTAAAGAAAAAGACAAAGAGAAGTATAGAGGGTGAGAGATTGAGCAGAAACATACTGAAAACTACGATTTTTTGGAATTTTTTTGATACACATACATACATATCGTCACCTAAAATGCAAAATAACGTAACATCACTCTTCATAAGTTTACAGGCGAAGGAATAACGATTTAATAGAAACAACTCATATTGAAATAAAATTTGAGTTTTAGTTATAAAATGGTTATGTATTGGTTATATCTGACAGCATAAGCTGTGTGTGTGTATAAGTGCGAAATAATTAAACTATTTTTTTTTTATGAGAATAAATGAAATAAGGGAAGTTTCAATTTAAAATATATTTGTAAAGGTTGCCACTTGTTCAAGTTTTTTACTTACTTCGGGATCCCAAAACAACAATCCCCAACATTCAGATATTTTTAAGTAGCAAATCCATTTTAAGTCAACTGGTTACCACAAAAAATTTATTAATAATCCCGTAATTTTTGGATAACGAAACAGGAATAATTTTAAACAATTGGCAGCATAAAAATATTAGTAGTATTTCCGGATTTTCCAGATCCCGAAATACCAATTTCGAGCGTTTCAATTGGTAAGCGATGAAATTTATTAATAATCCCGTAATTTCGGGATCCCGTAATACCTATCCCCAGATATTTTTTAATTAATAATTTAAAGTTTAACATAATTGAAAATTGATGAAAATTTCTTAGTAATCTCGTAATTTCGGGATCCCGAGAATGCTATACCGAACTACCTGATATTTTTAGATAGCAATTTAAATTTTAAAACAATTGACAGTCTATGAAAATTTATTAATACCCCCGTAATTTCGGCATCCCAAAATAGCAATAACGAACCAGCAAATATTTTTAGAGAGCAATTTATATTTTAATACAATTGGCAGCAGAAAAAATATTAGTAATATTTCCGTATTTTCGGGATCTGAAAATACCAATCCTAAGATATAGCTTATTTTTATACTCTCGCAACAAAGTTGCTAAAGAGAGTATTATAGTTTTGTTCACATAACGGTTGTTTGTAAGTCCTAAAACTAAATGAGTCAGATATAGGGTTATATATACCAAAGTGATCAGGGTGACGAGTAGAGTTGAAATCCGGATGTCTGTCTGTCCGTCCGTCCGTCCGTGCAAGCTGTAACTTGAATAAAAATTGAGATATCATGATGAAATTTGGAACACGTATTTCTTGGCTCCATAAGAAGGTTAAGTTCGAAGATGGGCAAAATCGGCACACTGCCACGCCCACAAAATGGCGGAAACCGAAAACTTATAAAGTGTCATAACTAAGCCATAAATAAAGATATTAAAGTGAAATTTGGTACAAAGGATTGCATTAGGAAGGGGCATATTTTGAGGTAATTTTTTTGGAAAAGTGGGCGTGGCCCCGCCCCCTAAAAAGTTTTTTGTACATATCTCAGAAACTACTATAGCTATGTCAACCAAACTCTACAGAAACGTTTTCTTCAGGCATTTACAAATACAGTTCAAAAATGGAAGAAATCGGATAATAACCACACCCACCTCCAATACAAAGGTTATGTTGAAAATCACTAAAAGTGCGTCAACCGTCTAACAAAAAACGTCAGAAACACGAAATTTTACGGAAGAAATGGCAGAAGGAAGCTGCATCCAGGCTTTTTTTAAAAATTGAAAATGGGCGTGGCGTCGCCCACTTATGGACTAAAAACCATATCTCAGGAACTACTTGACCGATTTCAATGAAATTCGGTGTATTATATTTTCTTAACACTCTGATGACATGTACAAAATATGGGTGAAATCGGTTCACAACCACGCCTTCTTCCAATATAACGCTATTTTGAATTCCATCTGATGCCTTCTCTGTATAATATATAGGTACATACATATAAATAAAAATACAATTCAATACTCAATGTACACAAATTGATCTAATCTAATTAATTTTCCAGCAAAATAAAAAAATATGTAAATGACGGATAATGAAATCACTTTATCATGCGAGAGTATAAAATGTTCGGTGACACCCGAACTTAGCTCTTTCTTACTTGTTAAGAGACAATTTAATTAAAATTATATTGTAATAATTTATTAAAAAATATAAGTAATATTTCCATGTTTTCGGGATCCCGAAATACTTATCCCTAGATATTAGATTTTTTTTAAGTAACACTTTTTTTTTTTAAATTGAAAGTTGAAGAGATGAAATTTGATCCCAAATTTTTCGGGATCCCGAAAAATAACCCGAGTTATAAGATATTTTTATGTGGCAATTAATTTTAAAACAATTGGCAGTCGAAAAATGTAGTATTAATCTCGAATTTGCCGGGATCCCGAAATACCAATGCCGATATATCGTATATTTGTATGTAATAATTAAAATTTTAAAACATTTTAAAGTCGAAGTCTTAAGATTTTATTAAGTAGTAATTTTTTTAAATCGTTAGCAGTCGAAAAAGTTAGAAATAAAACCGTATACCGTAATAAAATCAGGATTCCGAGATATCAAATGATAAAATTGATTGAAATGACATTTTTAAAAACTTTCAAAGCTGATCTTTAAATTTATAATTTTAATTAATTTGTATATATGTACATATTTACAATTTATACTATACATATGCATACATATGTAGATATATACCATATAAAGTAAATAGTTTATACATTTTCATATACATATGTATATATGGACTATCATGAATATATACTATATATATTTTTTTAATTTTTTTATTCGCAAAAAGTCACCCATTTATTCACCACTTAATCACGTACGCAGTTTTATCGAGCACACATTATTTCCTACTCCGTACCTTACTCACACCCTGCCACACTAAAGCACGTAAAATGTCATCGGCACAATTAAAGTGAATTTAATAAAATGAAAACTTCAAAATGCTTTGACAAAGCTTGTGCTTCTGGCGAAAATCCCTTGAACATGAGGAATGTATGTATATAAATACATACATACAAATACGAATACAAACACAACGTTGAATTGTCAGTCAGTACTTCAGTCACTTAGCTATTTGCTCATTTATTCACGCTTATTAAAAGGCAAAAAGTATTGTTGAACATTTTTAGCATGGACTTTATTGACGGTTTCTCCCGCACCGCAGCTATGTATGTGTGCTAGCAGATAGCATCTGCCACATGCAACACCAGCAACTGACAGTGTGCGAGTAATAATCATCAGCAACAATAATGGCAGCAACAGCAGCATTGAAGCAAAGCGACGTGTCGTGCATACAATTAGTTGTGGAGTGGCACTTAGCCATTACACATGTATATGATATGTATGTGTGGCTATATACATACATTTATTAATAGCTGTGTGTACAAGTGTTAGCCTAGGCTTTCTTGAAATTCGATGAATAATACTATTTGTAAGCCACTTGCTTCAATACGCCACACGCAAACCACAATGCTTGACACAAAGTAAATAATAATACATGTGTATGTGTGTGTGCGTGTACACCAAGTTTATATTTAAATTTTATAAAGAAAGCATTTTATTAAAAAATAATAAGAGAACAACGCTCTGCATATAAAGTGCTTACTAATGAAAAGTACAAGTGCTTGGCTTGAAGCTCGCCGACATGCACACTTACAAAATATGAGAAGTTTTAATAATCGTATATTATACATATACTATATATACACACATGTTTATAAATATTTATGCAAACATGTCCATTAAAATCAATATAGTTGAATAAAATATGTTTGTATGCACACTTTTAGGTAGTAGTGTAGCCGTAAAGTATACGCCACACGTTCCGGTACTTAACCGTGCAAGTACGCTTTGTGGTTAACTCCTTTCCTAGATTTCGAAAAATTCCAGGTAAATTTCTGTATGATTTTTGCAAATTTATGCGCGACTCGTTGCATTAAAATCAAAGTAATTGGGTTGGGGCACACACGCACGCTATTGAGTTATGTCTCATCCGAATTGATGGAAGAAGAGGAAGAAGAAATTAATACAAAAATGGTAAAATAAATAATTCCGCTATATATGATTGCAGCTTGGTATTTCCTGTGCCAAAATTTGAAGTTTTTTGATACCGGCTTAATCAACTTATTATGATCGGTTTCGGAGCAATCCATTCGAAGTGTTAAAATGAAGCCTTTGCGGAGTTTTCTGCAAATTTTTTTATAGATCTCTTTTCTGACATATAAAATCTATTTTATATAAATTTTTCCAAAAACAACTTTTTTCAACCTGGTTGGTCTATAACTACCTAACGAATGAGTCCGAGTTTACTACTGCACTTGCTTGCAGTCGATTCTGCGTTACCGGAATTCAATCGATTTTATTTGGTCAAGCGCTGTTATGTCGGCGTTTTAACCCTGTTTGGAACGATTCAGAATATTCGCGACGAAAGCTCACTATTAATTATTTCGCATTTCAAGTGATCGCAAATTAATCAGGCTCACTAATGTTCAAGTTCTACTCAATTTCTGTAAATGTGTATGGCATGGACCAAAGTCCCGCATCGGTTCGGTTTTTAAGGCAATAAACCTACCTTAAAGTAGATTTAAATTCAATAATGTCTTCTTTAATTTTGAACAAATAGTAGGTATCGTGATTTCCGAACTACACTGGGTATATAGACAGTATTTCGAATTGATGTTAGATCACTGAATCCGACGCCTGAGTCTAGGACCCGATGATCCGATTGAAGAAAAATCTATAGCATAATTTTTTTGTTCGAAGGTAACTAAGTTACTTGGTATATTTCCAAGTCAACAAACCCCGATTTATAATAAAAGGATACTTAAGATGATATAAAAATAATTTTACCTTGAGGGTTTAATTTGTTTTACTTTAAAATAGCTGCATTCTCACGACTGTGTGTCTATGGATCCCTGAGCCAGATAATGCTTAAAAATTTTAGTACTCATTTAAACCACCTATTTATTTGATGTAGCTATTATCGGAGGTAATGAAATCCTCTAGTTTTAACCCGTTTAATTTTCTATTTCACCCATGTTTGTTGGTCTGCAGTTGGATTTAAGTGTTCCGACTTTCCAACAAAAATCCAATTTCCAAGAAAATCTCATAAAAAATTCCGATTCGTTTCGAGTTCGCTACTTAGGATGTTCTTCCCCTACAGATATCTACTATATACATATGTATGCGTTGTCTTTCAATATTATCTCAACGAGCCACTAAGAATTATACTAAAATATGTTGCCTACATTTAGGCACTTGCTTTGATAACAATTCAAAAATAATGGTGAAATTTTATATAAATACATAAAAAACTTCAACAAAATTTCTAAAATAATTTAGATACAACTGAACACAGCTCATTATAGCTCTGATCTGCTTGTTTTTATTATATATTAATGTCGTAATGCTGAAGCCAAACTGGTTGATGTCCTCTTAAAAGTAAAGGCTGTCATTACCGCTGTCCAAGAAATGTGATAGATGGAACAAGGACGGAGACGAATAGGTCCTCGTGACCTTCTCTATAGCGACCATAAATAGGAGCGCAAGTTTAGTTTGAGATTCATGGCGTGAGAAAGACTCAGTCATCGAGTCCTTGCATTCACCCTGGTGGATGAGTGTCTAGCCACAATCCGCATCAGAGCTCCATTTTTCAACATAACACTGATTTGCGCCCACGCCCTGACGGAACAGAAGGACGATATGATATTTTTGGTTGGTTCGAGCGCGCTTATGACGACTGCTTCCTCCTCGATGGAAAAATTGTGCTTGGCGTTTTTAATGAAGGTATCTTGGTACAGCAGTCGGAAAAATCATCCTTCCCCTCTCCAAATGGGTTAAGGCTGATGGCCTGAAATGTGGATGTCTTTAGTACTAGATTCCAGCACAAAAAAATCATCAAGATACGATGTCTACGAAACAAAAATTTTTAAATTAGATCGATTCTGTTGTGTGCCGTTAGTTCTGCTTTCTCCGGACTGGATAAGAAAGCGGAGCGTATGGGTTTGATTGTGAACGAGGGGAAGAATATTTCTTTTCAACAAACAAACAGTCATTGCAATCACGACTTGGCTCACTCCTCACTGTTGACGTGTCATAACTTTAAAGCATCAACACCAGCAACTATCATCAGCCTTGAAATTCAACACAGAATTACTCTTACCAACAGGTGCTAGTAGGTATTGAGTAGGTAATAGAGAAGTAAAGTCCTCTCTCGACGAACAAAGACCAAACTCTACAAGTCACTCATTATTCCCGTTTGGTATATGGTGCGGAGACACGGACATCATCTGTTGAGTTGACCTTAGAAGTGTTTGAGAGAAAGTTTTGCGGAAGATTTATGGTCCTTTGCGTATTACGAACGGCGAGTACCGCAGTCGACAGAGCGGCTGCGATGGGTAGGTCATGTTGTCCGGAAGGCGACACTCCACCTTTGAAGGTTTTCGATACAGTAACCGCCGGTGAAAGTAGAGGAAAACCACCTCCACTCCGTTGGGGAGATCAGGCGGAGAAAGAGCTCGCTGTACTTGGTATCTCGAATTGGCGCCGAATAGCGAAAAAAGAAACGACTGGCGCGGTATTGTTAACTCGGCTATAGTCGCGTAAGTGGTGTCTACACCGGTAAGGAAGAAGAAAACATAGCGGCTAAAAGACTAACTGATATTCTAAGCACTGTCTGCGTTTCGTCGACACAGTTTTCGGACCTAGGTATTGTAAATTGATGGTTCTCAAACCTAAACGGTTCAATCACTATGGTCAGGTATACTTGTACAACAAATTTGTGTAAGACCGAGCATAGGGTAAACTAGCGAAAGCAAAGTGGTCAAAAGTTGTATGAAAGCACACATCGCTTACGATCATTGAATACAGCCACGAACCCCAAAGCCACAAGTCAAGCGAAAACACATGAAACCTAGCTCCCAAAGCTTAAAGCCAACTCAAATGTTGCCAACTGCAAAACGCCAATGAGACAAGTTAAGACAGCGCAAAAGTAAACAAAGTCTATGGAACACCGCCGCGCCACACAAACGCAACCCGAGCGGTGAGCCAAAGCCGTTAACAGTTAACACGATTCAAACACACACACACACACAAGTGCGCGCGAATGAAAACTTTCAAAGAGCGCGCGCGCATAATAAAGCTCGCTCAAGCTACTTAGTTGGCGGCACAGTGGTGGCGAATGTCAACGGCTAGTTAGCTAGCGGGCCAGCCGTATCGTCTTACCAGGTGTATGCGCGCGACACTCTCGCAGCGCCAATCAGTTTGATTCTTGGTGCTGAGCGAGTTGGTAGCGTGCTGGTGGAACGACGGCCGGTTGAACGGTTCATCTGTTGCATATAGACTTTTGTGGTCACTGGTGGCGACCGCGCCTATTTTGCCAAATAAAATACACGAAAGCGTGCGAATTGCGCGCGGGCGGCGCGTTAAAAGTGCGCACACGCCGCAATGAAAGTGAAAAGTGTGTGGAAATCGCGGAATTTATGTGGAAAAATGTGGGTTTTTAACAAAGAAATGTGCTGAAAAATTGGCCAATTTTTTCCGTTTTATTTCCCAGCATTAGTGAAAAATGTGCATGTGTGTGTGAAAGCGCTCGCTTGAGCTGGTATTGGTGAGTTGGTTAACATAACTTGCTAGCCAACTGACGTTTCTTACCCACACAAAGGCGGCTGCCAGAGAGCTTATGGCGAAGTCTTACAAAATATGGGAAGACGGTTGGAAAAAAGACGTTAATAACAAGAGCAACAATAGCAACAACATTGTACAACAATTTTAAGAAATACAGCGAAAACAACAAATGAGGAAAAATATCGAAGTTTTGTGCATAAAAATGTGAGAAAACAGTGAAGTTGGTGGAAGTTTAAGAATAAGTAAAAGAAGAAGAAGAGGAAGAGTAAGAAGAAGCAGAAGTGGTAGCAAACAACATTTAAGTAATAATGTTTGAAAAGGTTGCGCTGCGTTGACAAAATACTGCTCTCTTTTGCATAAAAAGCGAATGTGTGCAAATAGAATTGGAGTATATGACAAGAACAACAACAACAATGTAACAACAACACAAATAGCAACAGGAACAACCATAGCAAATCACGTAAATGACAGCAACACCCGCATATGCACAACAAAAACAATGCATGCGTTTTCATTAAACACTGATTCATCTGTTGAGATTTGCGATAAAATAAAAGAGAAACATAAAAACCTGTGAATAATAACCAAAACGAGTTTTAATGAAGCGAAGCTCGTAAAGAATGTGTAATTAGCAAGGCTGTAATAGAAACAAATTGAAGTAGAAAAAATTATTCTGAAATAAATTATGTAATGAAATTGAAGAATAGTTTAAAAAGTAAAAAATAATTAAAATAAAAAAAAATTATAAAACAAAATAAATTGCAATCAAATAAATATATTATAAATAATGTCAAAGAAACAAGAAAAACTGTGAACTTCCCCAGCACTGAAGCTATAATACCCTTCACGGGTGCTTTTCTGCGTAAAAATAAATCCTTCTTTTGATTTTGATCGCTTAGTTTGTATGGCGCCCATATTATATCGAGGTCTGATATCAAAAATTTGTTCAAAGTTTATACCGTTACCTTATGTACTAATCCGTGTCTAATTTGGTGAAGATACCCTGTCAAATAAAAAAATTTTCTATATGAGAACTTGTTTTTGATCGATTGGTTAATATGTACCCTATATGTAGGTTGATTTTTCTATATCGGGATTTGGCAACCTTAGTGTAGCAATCTGGCAACTCAGAACTTTTTCGTAATTTTTGACATTTTTGATGTTATACAAACTCAGAACCTTTTGACATAAGAGCCATAATTCTGTTGTTTACAGTAACTTGAAATATTCATCTCCGCAAAAAAAAGGAATTAAACCGCGAACATTTATTTTTTTTGCCGATTATTTTTACAACATTTGACAAAAATTAACAAGCAACAGTGTTCATCGATGAACATAAATAAATTTTTGACGACGAAGCTCCATCAAAGACCAGTGTCTATCAATGGTATGGTGAATTCAGTCTAGGTCGCAGATCACTCCAAGAAGAATTTCCTGAAAGTCGTCCAAAATAAGTTGTTCTTCCGGACAATAGTGAGACTGTGCGCAAACTGATATTACAAGATCGGCATGAGACATATCATGAGATTGAGACAACTGTTGGCATTAGTGGGAGCAGCACACATTTAATGTTGCATGAGCATTTGGCTGTAAAAAATTTTTTCAGGATAGATCCCAAGCAAATTGTCGCTTAGAAAAGAGATCTGGTCGATTGGTCGACAGAAATATTAAAAAAATACGATATCGGTGCTTCGAAACTCGTCAATAATATCGTCCCAGGTTGGATTTATGCGTATGAGCCCTAAAGCAATCACTACTCGATTGTGTGGGTGCTCCAGATAAGCCGAATTCCCGAATTCAACAAAAATTGTTCGCGCACTAAGCAGTTGCAAGCAAATGGTTGCTTGTTTTTTGGAAAAACTGGACATATTGCAACCATACCACTAAAACATCGCTGAACAATAAATTCTGAGTGGTACTCATCCATTTGTTTGCCTGTTGTCTTTCAAGAAATCAGGAAAACCAACCGCCGAAAACGGATCACTCTTCACCACGACAATGCTAGCTTTCACATATCGACTGAAAGAACTGCATTTTTGAGCACTTAAAACATCGATTTGATGAGGCATCCTCCGTATAGTTCTGACATGACACCGAATGACTCCTTTTTCCCGTAAATAAAATAATCCGTCAATGTTTTCCGACTCCTGAACAGGCGGTTGATGCATTCAACAGGCGTGTTTTGAAGAAGGCTCAATCAGAGGCCATTTTGTGAAGCTATTTTGCCAAATAAAAATTTTTTCTGTACAAAACTTTGCTTTTGGTCGTTCAGTTGGCATGACAACTATATCCTGTAGTGGTTTCGGAGAATGTACCGTTACCTGAGATAATAATCTGTGCTAAATTTCGGGAAGCTATGACAGCCATGTAACCCCTATACAGACCCCATATGGGCATTTCCGACAAATGAGCAGCTTCTTGGAGTGAAAGGGACTTCTGCAATATTTCATATTTACTTATATTAAGTTGTCAAAAAAGTCTTGCGGTTACAATAATGCGATTCAAGTCAAATATGCGCCGTTTTGTTCGATGACGCATTCCCAACGAGATGTCAACTTCATAATGCCCCTCTCATAGAAGCTCGCTTCCCTATTGGCAAAAAACGCGGAGAGCCAATTTTCACAGGACTCTCTTGTGGCCAACTTCAGCCTACCAAGCGCGTTCGCCATGGACAGAAACAGGTGGTAATCACTTGGTGCGAGATCCGGACTATACGGTGGGTGCAAAAGAACCTCTCATCCGAGCTCTCGGAGCTTCTGGCGCGTCATTAAATATGTGTGTGGCCTGGCGTTGTCCTGATGGAAGACAATTCGGCCTCTGTTGATCAAAGATGGCCTCTTCTGCATGAGTGCCGCCTTTAAGCGGTCCAGTTGTTGGCAGTACAGGTCCGAATTGAGCGTTTGGCCATAGGGGAGCAGCTCATAGTGGATTATTCCCTGCCAATCCCACCAAGCACACAGAAGAACCTTCCTGGTCGTCAATCCAGGCTTGACCACCGTTTGGGCCGCTTTACCGCTTTTCGTCCACGACCGTTTGCGCCTTAGGTTATAGTAAGTGACCAACTTTTCATCGCCAGTCACCATACGCTTCAAAAACGGGTCGATTTTGTTGCGATTCAGAAGCGATTCGCATGCGTCGATACGGTTAAAGATGTTTTTTTGCGTCAATTCGTGTGGCACCCATACATCGAGTTTCTTAGTGACTCCAAGCTTCTTCAAATGGTTTATAACGGTTTGATGACTCATGCCCAGCTCTTGACCGATGCTACGGCTGCTACTATGCCGGTCTCTTTCGACCAATTCAGTGATTTTATCGCAATTTTCGACGACAGGCCTTCCGGAGCGTGGCGCATCTTCGACCATCTCTACACCAGAACGAAACTTTGAAACCATCGTTGTGCGGAAATGGAAACTGTATCGGGTCCATAAACTGCCCAAGTTTTAATGGCGGCTTGAGATGAATTTTTGCCTTTATCGTAGTAGTACTGTAAAATATGCCGTATTTTCTCTTTATTTTGCTCCATGTTTGCGACGCTATAACTCACGAACGACTTAAAAGAAACGACAATCAATCAAACAAGTCTTAGCGCGTGAAATGAGCTTTCCAAAAAGGTATAGCGTGACCCGATGTGACGAATAAAACTAGAACTACGCGCTTTCAGCGCCAACTAGCGAAAATACCGCAAGATCACTTCACTTCGTGATAAACTTAATATACCCTGTTCAGGGTATAAAAATAGAAGAAAGAGTTCACTAATACACTTGCCTTGTCTGAGTGATGAATTTAGCACATATAGTACAATGTTTCTTACATGTAAATGTGGCAGCTGTTAACAAAAAATGGCCGAAGCTGAAAGATGTCTTCTTCTATAAGAATCTCTCTTCATCCGGAAGAAATATTGTTAAAACTGGGTGAGAATTTACTTAGGCTACCGATGTTTGACGAAAAATTTGTGAAATCCACAAACAATTCTCCCAGCTTTATGCACTTAATATACTAAGTTCCGTCCTCCCGAAGTCTTTTTCTTTAAATATACATATATCGGTTAAGACACCTGAATAATATAATGACATCGAATATAAATAAAATCGAATCTCTAAACTTTCATATAAGTAGCTAAAATAATTTTAAAAATACTTAAAGTAATAACTGGGATCTAGAAATATTGACAGCTAATTTTCTGATATTATATAAATTTTCACTTCGGTCAAACTTAACATTTTCCTCTTTTTTCCCTTAATAAACTCATAAGACAGAAATCGATAATTTCTCACAAGGCACTACAACCACTTTTATTGCTTTAGGATATCGATACAATATAGAAAAATTAAATTATGTAAATCAAAGACAACTTATAATTAAAAACCAACAACAATAAACAGATTGCAAGCACGTTGCGCCTTTCTTCAAAGTAAGCTTCTTTAAAGTCAATGCCTCGACGCGTTCGCCGCAGTGGCGCATTTTCCCTGCGAGTGGTTTTGAGCCAAAGGCAACGTAGCGCGAAATGTGCCGCAGGCATTTACATACATACATACATCCACTACTCTTGACGAGTAAGCGCGCGTTCAGTGCGCAATTACTTAGCGCAACAGCAAGACGCTATTGCTATTGTTGGTGCTTATGATTCAGTGAATCTTTCTTTCAAAATGCGGCAACATTTCCGCGCGTTCGTTGCGCTTTTCGCCACTGTCGAGTTTAGCGCTGCTAAAAGCTAATAATGCACATGGCGACGCGTGGTGAAAGAGCATTGGCATCGCGGCGACAACAAGTGGCTGCACACGCGGTCGTGCGCAACCGCAACGGTGCAGCGTCGTGTTACTCAGCGCGCGTGCAGTTTGGGTGGCGACAATGGTGACGGCCACAGTGACAAAGACTCGGCGGTCTAACAGGTGTTTTGCGCGATTTAATTGCGCCCAACTAACCGTAGCCAATAAACGGTCGATGAGGTGGAGAAAATAAAGCGAAATATGCTAAGAAAAAATGTGGCGCAGCAGATTTGAGTTGTGCATTTGACGATGGGAGGAATGAATTTAAAGTATTTGTTCGAAATTATTTGAGTTTTCAGCAAAACAGGTGCATGCACACCAAATATTTCTAAGAATCTACGGAAATTTGACTGCTCTGATAGACTTCTTATTATTTCGTATACAGTCCACTAGAAAAAATGGAATTATAGAAAAGAGGAAGTCAATGAAATGACAGAATGATGAAGTAGTTTCAACCATATCTCGGGAAATGATTTTCTGGTAATGATTATTATTCGATGTTTTGCATCTTATCTTTTGTCCGTAGAAAATCTAAATTACCAACAAAAGTAATGATTACTGTTCCATAGTTATGATTACTTTGGCTTCGTAGCAAAATGTAGTGTGAAATATTTATTATATGTGTTCTATATCTTAATTTTCGTCCGCATAAAGCCCTAGTGGTAACTGGAGTAATGATTACTGCTCCTCAGTAATGACTATTTTGGTTTCTAGTCTAGCTGGAAGTACTTAGCTTAAACCTCAATTTTCGTCAGCATAAAGTCCTTAGTAATGATTCGAGTAATGATTACTATTTCTTGGTAATGATTATTTTGGCTTCGCAATGAAATCTAGTGGGCACTATTTTTATTGTTTTATATCACTATTTTCTTCCACATAAAGTTCCTGCTGATGACTTGAGTAACGATTACTGCTCCTAATAATGATAAATTTTGCTTTGAAGCAAAGTCTAGTTGGAAATATGTATTACAATTTAAGCCTTAATTTTCGTTCGCATAAAGTCCTTAGTACTGATTCGAGTAATGATTACTGTTTCTTAGTAATGATTACTTTAGCCTCTAGTGTGAAATATTTTGTTGTTTTACAATTTTCGACCGAATAAAGTTCCTTTTGTTGACTGAAGTAATAATTACTGCTGCTAGTAATGATTTTTTTGGCTTCGAAGTAAAATCAAGTGAAGTATTTGCAGCCACTTACATATGTGTTTTAAACCTTAATTTTGGTCAGCAGAAAATACAAAGTAGCAACTGAAGTAATGATTATTATTCTTTAGTAACGATTATTTTAGCTTCGAAGCAAAATCAAGCGGAAACTGTTTACTGATTTCGCATAAAGTCCTGACTGATAACTCAAGTATTGATTACTGCTGCTTTGTAATGATTATTTTGGCTCTGAAGCAATATACGAGTATTTATATATTTTTTATCTTAATTTTCGTCTGTCAAAAATCCAAAGTAATAACAGTAGTAATGATTACTCTTTGCTTGTAATGATTACTCTTTCTTTGTAATGATTACTTTGGTTTCCAAGCAAAATCAAGTGAGCTGTATTTATTTACATATATTAGATCTTTATTTTCATCCGTCGAAAGTTCAAAATGATAACTCAAGTAATGATTACTATATCCTAGGAATGATTCTTAAACATGTAGTTTCGAAAAGAAGTTGCTTGTATACTTACCAACCTCCACTTTTTTCAACTAAAACACTAAATTCTCTATTCTACATGCGAAGTGTCTGCGCTAGCTTCTTCTTAGCCACCTGGTCATGCACCGAAAAGCAAATTGCTTTATTATTTATGAACTTTAAATGGCGAAAATGCAGCATAAAGTAGATAAAATGAATGCATAAACTAATTGTAAACGCATTACAAAAACAAAAATGAAGAATTGCTATAGAAAGAAAGAAATTAACTGTATAATATGAGCATATGTACTCACACAGCCCCAGTTTATGTTATGAAATTGGCTTGGTAATCATAGTAGTTGTTGCAATTACCTGGAAAAAAGAAGAAAAAAACTTACGCGAGTGCACATAACTGCAAAAGAAGCTAAGCAAACGGAAATAAAATACATTAATATATATGTACAAATATAAGGTATTAATTTGTATTATATCTAATATATGCATGACTGTGTATGAGATAACAATATCAGCTGCGAAAAGCGTTCTAAGCACCCTATAACAGGTGTAATGTGCTTAATTTATATCAAGTTTATAGTGAGTTCATGCACGCTTGTTAGTGTGTGTGTGTGTGTGTAATATCAATGCCATTACGATTAATCATAGCGCAAATAAAATATCAAGCAAGAAAAAACGTTATATATATACATATATATATATATATATATTTATATCTATATTACTCACACCATTGCCAATAATTAAATAAATAAATACAAGTGACGACAAGGCAAAGCATCAACAACTTTATATCAACAACAAGAGCAGCAATGGCAACGGAAGTCAGAAAATCACTCTCTCACACAGGTCAGCGGCGACCAGAATGAGCAGAGGAAGTGCAAATTGCTTGTGGCAACAACATCCAGCGGAAGTTGGCTACCAGCAGCGGACGCTAAGTGTACGAAAAAATAGAAAAATAGAGAATAAATAAATAAATATTGTAGGACACAATAAAATTACTTTTTAAGCCACAAAAATGCAGGAAAAGTGCACTTTTTCAAAAGAAAAAAATTTTTCTTTAAATAATTTGGCTTATCAATGCATTTACACACTACATACAAACATATGTACACACACATACATTTTTATCTGCATACCAAAGCGTACACAACACACACATTCTGCGGTCAATCACACAAATAAATAAAGAAACTATCTAAGCGCATATTATTTATTGAAAAAGAACGACAAAAACAACTATAAGACGTCACCTTAGACAAGAAAGCTCTGGGCTATAACGTATTGTTGTTGTTGTGGCTTGTCTTAGGCGGGTATTGTCACTTGCGAAGCGAATGAAAATTTTGGCGAGTTTCGCCGTGGCGAATTGTAAGTTGCGAATCTCTAACGAATTCGCCAGAAAATGGCGAACGAGTGGCGAAAATAAATTTCTGGTATTGCCACTGGCGAAAAAACGTCATTCGCTTCGCCATTAGTGTCAAAATTTGACGAATGTATTTTTTATTCGCTATTTGAAATGGAAAGGACGTAAGTAAATTTTGATCGTTATTTGAGCAAATGTAATTATTTAATTATATTTAATAAAATGATACTTCTAGAACAAAACGTACAACAACGCAACAATTTCAAAAATTGGTTGCGTTAATGGAAAATAATCCGGACGTCGCCAGAGGAATGGGGAATTTCGGATCGACGAAGAAAAGCAGGGCAGAGCAATGGGATCTGTTCGCTGCCGAACTCAATGCCATTGGTCCACCATTGCGAAACGGACGCGAGTGGAATAAGGTAAAAATTTAATTAATTTGTTTGGTTGAAGTTACTTATGTGTAGCATTTAGGTTTGGTTAGATTATAAACTGAAACTAAAAAAAAAAATAGCGACAAACCGACGCGAAACTGTTGCCACAGGAGGAGGACCTTATGCTCAGCAAAGTTTATCTCCATTAGAGCAAAGTGTGGATGAGCTTCTTCACTTTCAGGCGGCGGTAAATCCTACAGGCTTAGCATATGGCTCTAATGAAGTGGAAACTGCGGAAAATAATAATGAAATTCAGCCAGAAGAGCGCACGACCGTGGAAACACAACGAGCCATGGATTTGGCATCGCAATCCTCAAGCAGCCGTCCTAGAATGACAGTAGAGGAACGTGAAGTCATTCGGATGAAAGCGTTGGAAAAGCAAGCCGAAGTGCAAGACATCCTTTCCAACAAAATTGCAAAAATGGAAAAAAAAGTTGACGAAATTGCAAGGTATGCAAGAAAAACTTATGAACTTAAACAGGAAGAAATTAAATTAATGAAAATGAAAGAAGAAAGGAAGAAGGAAGAATATTTAGAGAAAAAAAAAGACATAAAGAAAAGATGGAAATAAAACTACAAATTTTAAAATTAAAAATGCAAAAAAATAGGGTGCTTGTAAATAGATTAAATTTAGTTTATAGTTTATTTCATAAGAATGTGATGAATTTTTTTTTATTTCATATTTTAACCATGTGATGAATTTATTTTTACTTTATTATTGTAAGTGACGGAATTGAATCTGTGATTTTTTTAAGAAAACATGTGATGAATTTATTTTTACTTTATTATTGTAAGTGACAGAATTGAATCTGTGATTTTTTTTAATTTAATTTAAAAGCATGTAGTTTTTGTAATTTTTATATATTTATTATCTATGTAATATTGAATTTCAAAGTATTGAATAAAATAAAAGAATACAATATATTATTCACTGAAGTCGGTATAGTTTCATTTACATCAGAGCATCAGCAATTTGTCTTCTGCGGCGCTCTCCTGGTGAACCATTGCCATTTTCATTAATTGGTTCCAATGGTACAACGGCATCAAAGAAGGTTTCAGCCTCCTCCGGATCACCGATTCTAAATTTTTTACAAATGTTGTGCAAGGCGCAGCATATATTAATAACGGATGTTACTTTAGCAGGATCGTAGCGCATTTTTCTATCACTCAGAAGACATCTGAAACGGCATTTCAAAACTCCAATCGTACGTTCAACAACATTTCTCGCTTTCGCGTGCTTCTTATTAAAAATTGACTCCCTAGTTCCAGATTCTGCATGACGGAAAGGTGTTAATAAATAAGGGCTTAGTGGGTATCCGGAGTCACCTGCAAATGTATTATTGTTTTCAATATTCATATGTCAAGATTAAACTTGCGCAGTAGTCAAATATTGCGAATACCTAAATAAATAGAGTTCTGATCTCCATTCTGATGCGCTGCCTCTAAACATGCCTTTAGAGAACTATTGTTCCATACGAACGAATCGTGTGTAGAACCAGCATATCTAGCATCCACAAAACGGATATTCATATCATGATCACAAGCCTGTAATAAAAATATAACAAAATTTTTATACCAATTTTACTGTATTAAATTCATAAAAACTCACAATCATTGCATTTATGCTAAAAAATCCTTTTCTGTTTAGATAGAGGTGTTTGTTTGTGGTAGGAGCATAAATCGCAATATGGGTTCCATCGATGCAGCCTATTACATTTGGTATTCCCGATCTTGAATAAAATTTGCTCCTTGCCTGCTGCTTTTCTTCTTCACTAATATCTACACTTATATGGGTACGACAAATTTCATTTTCCAAAATGGGTATGATCTCTTTTAAAATAAGGGAAACTGTTGGTTGAGCAAGTCCCAACTGAAATTCATTCCCTATAGCTTGTTGGTAACTGCCATGTGCAAAAAATCTGAGTGCGGCACACAATTTTAACATGGGCGTTATGGAAGACGACATCCGACAATGAAATTTGTCTTTGATTTTATCCAGCACATACATAAATGCGTCCTTGTTCAAGCGGAAATTCGCAACGAATCTACAAATACGTGTACATTGAACAAAAACTTCTTATTATTCATTATAATTGAACTGGATACATACACTGTGTTAGGTAGCTCTGTAGGATTAGAATTATCTCTAATAAAACGGCGCTGTCGAAGAAGATTAGTTCGCGTTTCCACATCGTAATTATCTTCAAAATACAGATCCGCGTTATTAAACATATTTTCAAATTTCAGTTGATATAATAAAAAAATTTTTAAGTATAAATGGCACAAATGTCAAATTCGGATGAACGCACTACTTTTTTCATGAATGGCAACGACGTATTTTAGCGAATACGTTCATTCGCCATTCACAATGCAAAATTGGGGTATGTTCGCTAAAGCGTTCGCTTCGCCAAATAAATTCGCTTCGCAAGTGACAATACCCGCCTTAGTCATACATTTAGTCGCCGTTTGCTCAAAGACGCTTTGGGTGCTTCTTTAGAACTCACATATAAACTTATGGGTGTAAGTTTGTATATGTATATACATATATGTACATATACATATGTAGATTGTATGTAAGTTGTTTTGTGTGTCCACATGTCTACAGCGATTACCTCATTTCTCCGGTACTCGGTAACATTCTCCAAAAATGGCTATTTTCTTCCACTCATTTATACTTAGTAATGGCTTTTTGTTATTGTTGTTGTGTAGTTATCACTGTCATAACGGTATTGTCTACTGACCGTGGCTACACATTCACCTTTGCGCTTATGGCCACAACAAGCGCATATGAGCATGCCTAAATGAATGTGAGCGGCAAGCGTGCGCATATTGGCGTGCTAGACATGAAAATCCCGAATTCTAAATATTTTCGGGATTCAATAATAAAAATTGAATGATTAAAAAAACTAACTTGAATTATTTTAAGAAATTCCAAAACCGTTACAATTTTAATCCCGAATTGCTACACCGAAATTTCGGGACTGACATTTGCAGCTCACTTGACAAATTTTTAGAAGTTCCTAATCATTACAATTTTAATCCCGAAACGCAATCCCGAAATTCCGGGATTGACATTAACCACTACTTGTCTTATTTATGTTCAGTAATAACCAAACCATTACAATTTTAATCCCGAATGAATCCCGAAATTTCGGGATTGACATTGACCGCTAACCTGCTCACCACTAACATTTTACATCTATGCATGCACACAAGAACAACACGATACTGTCAATAAATTTGTTAAAATAAATGCGGTTATTGAATTTTATTTATTGCTCGGATGTGTGCAACGGCTTTTGGGCGGTGTCCGCTGGGGGTCAAATAGGTGCGCACAATATGACGATTGTTACAGTGTGACTAATTCCTATATGCAGCGAACAAATTTTGAAGTAAAGAAGATGTGACGATTATCTTTTTGAGAGTAGGTAATCATATGGATCTATGAATCAGTCTACCCGTTTGACTGCCTTGAACAAAAATCGGTTACAGTTACTCATTACATTCCATTAGTTTAGGCAATAATTCCAAATATAGTCTGTATTTGCTTTATAGTATAGACATCTCAAGGCAAGGTTGTCATTTTTATGCACTTTTCGAACTTTTTGGGGTTCTAGATTGGCTTAACCCTTTGAAAAAGTATATTTCGTATGAGATTAACTCAGCATACAGTAAGTTCATATCGAATTAACCAGATATTTTGTTAAAGGAAATCTGCTGAAGTGTAAGTTTAGCTAAAATTTTATCCAATTTTAAGCCGCCTCTGAACTGGTTGCGGATTTTATAAGAATTATTTATTACAGAAATGCTTTCGAAGCGTTTTTAGCCCCTGCCGAAGCCAAACGCACTTAAAAAAGTGAATTTTCTTTAACAAACCGATTTTCTTCCTTTTTATACCCTCATGAGGTATGTTAAGTAGAAGGTGAGCCAATTAGCTTGATTGCAGCTGCAAAATCATAGGCATCCGTGGACGCAGTGAGTGTAGAAACTGACTCGTAATGTATTCATCTTGAAAATCTTGCTCTGAAAGCGAATGTGAAACCGCGGCAAAGGAAAAATCCATGTCTATCTATCCGTCTGTCTGTATATAAGTGAACTAGACCATCAGTTTTTGAGATATCGTCCTGAAATTTTGTCCTTTTCATACCGAAAAGAACTTGTCCTTCAGTTTCTGAGATATCGCACTTATCCTTTTCTCACCAAAAAGCTGCTCATAGAAACTGAGTGATCGGAGCGAAGTCCTTATAGGGAAAAATTTTTAATTTTCCGAAATATCGTCAGGAAATTTGGCATAGATTATCACTCAAGGCATCGCTATAATCACTGAGTACATTTTTCAGATCGGACTGCTATAGCATATAACTGTCATACAAACTGAGCGATAAAAATTAAGGTTAAACCATTTTTATAGCCTTTTATGCTATAAGAAATCCACCTGTGAAAGGTATTATAGCCTCGGTGCACCAGAAGTTAACGTGTTTACGGGTTTCCACTATAAATTTTTTACCCATATTTTTGCCGAAAAATCCCACAGTAATTTACAAATAAAATGACAAAATATTTGAATGTGCAACGAAAATTTTATGTTCTGCCTCCATAGGCATTTGCATACAAATCTACAAGCGAACAAGAACAGAGACACACACGCAAACAAAAATTCAAACATTAGTGCCACATTGTTGTTGTTGTTATGCAACGTGCAACAAATGGCCGCGCAGTCAAACGCTCAACCAGCATAATCAACCGGCTAAAAAGTCACCAACTCCAGCAACAGTTCCCCTTTCACTCTTACTCCCTCTCTCCCTTACTCTTTCTCAGCCATTTAGTAGGTGTGTGTACAACAGGAACAACTTTTAGAATGACCGTCGATGGCTGCTTGCACACACCGGCTATTGACAAAGCATGCAGTTGGTCACGCAACCCACAACTTTACAGTTATTCAAATGACTTCACAAACAACAACAAACAGTCGCCACAGCAACATCATAAAAATCATAAATTTTAGAGACAAAAAATAATAGAAAAAACCCAAAACAGAAAAAACCAAAACAGTGAGAACCGAGCTTAAGAGCTACGAACAAGCGTAAAAACTAAAAAGTAGGTGAAAAGCGAAGAAAACTCGTCTGGAAAGTAAAAAAGAAAAGCTCCAGAAATAATATTATCACGCACTCAATTATATGTGTGTGATGATGTGCGTAAGATAGAATTGGCTTTTTCGAAACCTTTTTATACCCTGAACAGGGTATATTAAGTTTGTCACGAAGTTTGTAACACCCAGAAGGAATCGTCGGAGACCCTATAAAGTATATATATAAATGATCAGTATGTCGAGCTGAGTCGATTTAGCCATGTCCGTCTGTCTGTCCGTCTGTCCGTCTGTCCGTCCGTCCGTCTGTCCGTCTGTCCGTCTGTCTGTATATATACGAACTAGTCCCTCAGTTTTTAAGATATCGTTTTGAAATTTTGCAAACGTCATTTTCTCTTCAAGAAGCTGCACATTTGTCGGAACGGCCGATATCGGACCACTATAGCATATAGCTGCCATACAAACTGAACGATCGGAATCAAGTTCTTATATGGAAAACTTTCACATTTGACAAGATATATTCACGAAATTTGGTATATATTATTTTCTAAGGCAACAATGTAATCTCCGAAGAAATTGTTCAGATCGGTCGACTATAGCATATAGCTGCCATACAAACTGAACGATCGGAATCAAGTTCTTGTATGGACAACTTTCACATTTGACAAGATATATTCACGAAATTTGGTATATATTATTTTCTAAGGCAACAATGTAATTTCCGAAGAAATTGTTCAGATCGGTTGACTATAGCATATAGCTGCCATACAAACTGAACGATCTGAATCAAGTTCTTGTATGGACAACTTTCACATTTGACAAGATATATTCACGAAATTTGGTATATATTATTTTCTAAGGCAACAATGTAATCTCCGAAGAAATTGTTCAGATCGGTTAACTATATCATATAGCTGCCATACAAACTGAACGATCGGAATCAAGTTCTTGTATGGACAACTTTCACATTTGACAAGATATATTCACGAAATTTGGTATATATTATTTTCTAAGGCAACAAAGTAATCTCCGAAGAAATTGTTCAGATCGGTTGACTATAGCATATAGCTTCCATACAAACTGAACAAATAGTTACTAACAGAAATGCACCTGTGAAGGGTATTTAGCTTCGGTGCAACCGAAGTTAACGTTTTTTCTTGTTTAATGGTATTTTTTGTTGTTGCATGCAGCTGAAGCAATACACATCGCTCCGGTGTTTGTTGTGTCAGTTGTTGAAACAGTTATTTCTTCAGTTTTTGCTTTCAACGCTGCATCATTGAGAGTAAACACTTTTACATATAGGTAATCTCATTCACATAGACACATACGTCTAAATGTGTGTGTTTGTATGTGTTTAGTACAGTCTTAAAACTAATTATAGGCAAATGAGTTTAAGATAGTAAAGAAATTATCTCATAACTCACAAAGAACTAAAATTTTTTTATTAAACTATGTTTATTTGCAATTTAAGCTATCTCTGAGCACCAGAAACTCTATATTCCATTGCCAAGACACAAATAATCAATATGATTATTTCATATGGATTAACAGTTAGTAGCAGACATGAAATCTGGCCTACATTTGGGAGCATTTTTTATTAAGGTACATGCACCGACCATTTCTAAGCGAAGTCATAAACCTTACATAGCGATATTAAAGATAGTGAAGTGCTTGTGACCTAGTATTAGAAAAACTGAAACTTGAATTCTTTATGGATATTTTTTACACATTTTTTGATTTTGTTAACATGGTAGACCCTACTTATAACTTTAATAAAATGTCTAGCTAGATATAATATCTGGGAATTTGCCTTTGTGTGATCTTAATGAGATAAAAAACCGTATATAAGTCTCAAAATCAATAGGAAGATTGAACATAATTTTTCTATGTAGTCTTTTAGACAAAACTTTTTTATAGAACAGTCACAATAAATTTATATCTTTGGTTTGATCTACGATGTCACCAAGTATTTAAATTCTATGTAAAGTTATTGAATACTTTACGAAATAATATCAATACGTATACTCTATGGTAAGATCCTGATCCATGTCATTAGTATAGCTGGTACTCTACTTCATTCAAATATCTCTTCCCTTCGTTTAGACAGCGCTAACTCCGAAGTAGAGAAACACTCTCGTTCTACATTGAATTATTTGAATTTATACTGTTTTATGAAGTGATATCAATACTCTATGGTAAAAACCTAGTATGCCATTAGTATATCTGCTACTCTATTTCATCCAACTATTTCTTCGTTTCGTAGCACTTTGCCGCTAGTATGGGGTACCACAGATGTTCTTACAGTTATGACTATTTCGGGAACCATCCTAACCCTACTTACTTCAATTGAAACAGCTTTCCTAAATCTATTATATATGTCTATTATATATGATCTCATGAAAGTAATATGACCTTTGCAGCCAGTATGGCGTATGTGTTTTTCAAATTACACCATCTCTTAAAATTAGGTCTATTTTTGAAATCCTCTTAACCCTACTTATTCCAACTGAAACAGGCTGCTTTCCTAAATCTACTACAGAGTTTTCAAATAAGAGTGATATGACTTCTAAAAAAAAAGCAAACTAATTGTTAAGAAAATACCAACCTTTTTTTCTTTTTTATTTAGTGGGAAGTACAATCGATAAAATTAAGTTCGAAGATATTATTTATTTTTCAAATGGCCTCCAAGACTTTTTTTGCAGGAACGAATTCGATGAACGCAATTTTCGAGTACCTTTTTAACTAAACTAAGTCGTAAGTTATGAGTAATACTTTTAAAATTGGCTTCTAAAGCTTAAAGAGGGTCTGGTATATTGCTAAAGGCCAATGACTTCAATTAACCCCACAAAAAGTAGTCTAATAGTGTTAAATCTCAACTTCTTGGAGGCCATTCAAAGTCACAATCTTAAACAATCGAATCTCCAAACTTTTCTCGCATTAACTCGGTTGTTGCACGTGCTGTGTGGCACGTAAACCCCGTTTTGTTGCAACCAGTTGTTGTCAGGATAAATTTCTTCCAATTGCGGCCATAAAAAGTTGGTTATCATCGATCTTTACGGCTCTCCATTGAGAATAACGCTGCCGCCAGCTTCATTTCGAAATGAGTGCGGACAGATGACCGAAAGAAGTACAAGACCAAAAACCACACCAAACTGTCAATTTAGCTGAAATGCATTGGTTGTTCATGAAGGTTTCTCTTCAGAGGCTATTGTTAATTCTTCATTGGGTACTTTTTTTTCGTGGCGGGTTCCAAACCCAGCGCACAATCATGTGGAGGGGATGTTCCGCCTTCTCACTTTAGCTCGCCTTCAAACGGATGTTTTTTGGCTACCCAGAGGATACTTGGTCGGGAACCGGAAGTCGTGAGCTGATTGAGCCATATGTAAAAAAATCGTTTCTAGCCACTCCCAAATGAATGGCAATCAGAGAACTTTCCTCACGTGCGAGAACTTCACACATGTTTCCATCTCCAACTGTGAAAATTTTCGACGCAGAACCCGTCGGAGAAAATAGAGGAAGAGTGGAGATCTTCACTCCGCTGGAAAGACCAGGTGGAGAGGGACCTGGCTTCGCTTGGGTTCTCCAATTAGCGCCAGCTTGGGAAAAGAAGAAACCACTGGCGCGCTGTTGTTAACTCGGCTATAACCGCGTACGCCAGTAAAGAAGAAGAATGATTGTTCATGAAGAATTTGTGGATTTTCTTCGCAACAGAGTCGACAATTTTGTTTATTTACCGCACCATTCAGATGAACGTTAGCCTTATCGAAGATAATGATTTTCTTACAAAATTCCTCATCGCTATCGGTAGTCCAATGGCAACAGTTTTTGAATGAGAATAATTGAATACGGATGCAAGCCTAAAACTTTTAGCAAAATCTGGTAGATTGCGGATTGAGAACGGGTTGAAAAACAAAGGTCAACTTTGATTTCCTTTACTCTGTAGTATTTTTCTATTATATGTAAGTTCCAACAAAGGTATTTTGTTAAGCAGAGTTAACTCGAGCCATTCTTCTATGATTTCACTTTGTTTTAATTGGAACTAAAGTAGAGTTTCCACGAACCCAGGCTTAACTTAAGAGAATACTTATATTACTCAAAAGTTACATATATTCTCCACGATAAAAGGTGTTCTTCAAGGTTTTGAAAAGTCACACACATATTTATTAGCTTTTATACCGAAGCTGAGTTCATAATTTCTAATGGGTCTGCCATACAGTCACAAAATTGCGACCGCTATTACTTTCATCATTAGAGGCACTTACTTACTTTAAGTTATTATTACTCTATTTCTTAGCACTCAACTACCGTTATGACTGTGATTGCTATGCCAAAGCTATTAGCAACAAATAAGTTCTAACAAAACTTGATGGTCTTCTTCAGCATTTGCTACTTCTTACACTACTTTTAATACCAAGTTTGTACCGTTATGGTGATTGTTGTTGCATTACAAAAACAACGCTGCCTGGTATAGCTGTTAGCGAGTTTTTAGGCCAACCAGCCAACAATGAAAGTAAATGGGAGTGATTCCCGCGCGCTCAAATTGTAGTTATATTCTCTCCAAAAACGCACAAGAGTTAGACGGCCAAGTAAAACCAACAAACACACAGACATATATTTGTACTTATGCATAATGTAGTATAACAACAAACACGCTGTGGGACGCCGCCAGTTGGGGAGTTAAGTTTAACATTTCACTAATTGTTGTTGTTGCTTGTGTTTGGCTTTGTTGTTGCGCACTCGCGCTTGTATGGCGGCGCGCTGTGTGTTTCGTTGAGTTTAGTTGCTCGTAACGGTTCTTTGCGTATAGACGTGTTTTCTGCTTTTGGACCTACTCGCTGACAAACGCGGCTGGGAGTGTTTAGTTCTTTTTTTTTTTTTTTATAGTATAACGTGTTGTTGTGTCGGTGTATGTTGGCGTGTCGGCGCATGAATGAATGGACGCGCTAGTTATTTCTGAGGAGTGTGGGGCGTAAAGCAGTTAGTAGTGCAGGTGAATGTGGAACGCCACTTTTGGCATTTCAATGTTTGGTCTGCGATGACTAAATCGAACAGCTGATAAGCGCTTATCATTTTATAAAAAAAAAATTGTGAAAAATAGTGCTTGACACACACACACACATGCATATTAGTAAGTGATTATGACGAAATTTTCGCCAAGGTTAATAACGAGCGTTTTGGAAGGGAAAAAATTGTAAATTATTGCCTAAAATTATTAATTAAGTGTAATTGGTGCAATTAATAAAAAAAAATATATTTTTTTGTTCAAGAAAAAAAATTAATTGTAACTAATTACGAGCCCAGTGCTACTATAGAGTGAATGTTGAAGCGCGCAACGTGCCAAACGCTGTGAAAACCAAAAGCTTGTACGAAAATTAGCTTCAAAAAAATTTCAAAAAAATATAAAAAAAAATTAAAACAACAAAAAATAGAAAAAAATGTGCACTCAAGTGAATCATGCGCCCATAAAGAAGACGAGGCTTACGAATATGCGCTGCCAGCAAGTGTAAAAAATTCAAATAAATTATTGCAACAATAAAATTCCAAGAAGTGAGCGCAAATTTAGTGCAATAAAGCAACAATAAAAACAACAAAGCCAGTTAAAGACTACGGCAAACTGCATAAGTCAAAATTTTCAACAAAAAAATACAAAACAAAATATTTATAAACAACAAAAAGTTACAACAACAACAACAGTAATAATGTGCGCTGCCACACGCAGCAAACACGTACACAGCGCGCTGATGTCAACACACCGCGCACAACACAATGCGCGTCCACCTGGTTACGCGAAGCGACACTACAGTAAACAACAACAACATGCTACACTGCCCACAACGCTAACTTCCTGCCACTGCGCCACCCTCGTAGCTTTTTGCATTGTTGCACTGTTGTGTGCAGGCGCCACGGCGCAGTTGCAAGGCAACACACTTGACGGACGTGGCGCTGACGCTGCCAGTGATTTGAGCGGTGAACTCGAATTCGCCAGTCTCGATGGCGCCGGCACACAACTACTCACACCGCTGCAGCCAGCGCCGAGCACTGTGGCGCCGCAGTGGCCTCTGAAGGTGGTGGATATAGTGGAACCTGCGCCAGCGCAGCCAGTGATGTCATCGCAGCCAGCCCTCTCGGCCAGCAGTTATACGGAGCTGCAGGGTGGTGAAATCACCGGCGAACGGACATTGCGTTACAGTGAAAGTCCTTTCGTGGCGCGCCAGCACATCGAGGTGGCGAAGGGCGCGCGTTTGATCATCGAGCCGGGTGTGCGTGTGGAATTCGCGCCGACTGTGGGCATAACTGTGCGGGGCATATTGCATGCAGTGGTGAGTAGCGTTCAACATATTTCTTATTTTTTAGAAAAGTATGGTGAACTAGTGAATGTATAGGTGAAAATGTGAAATATTCTCAGGAAATACTTTAGCTTAGAGAAATATTGTTATTATCATATCTCAAAATAATTTGTTTTCTATTCCACAAAATTCAATCCATTTCACCTGTAATTCCACCTGTTGCTCTACAATATTCGTAAAGCTTAACTGTTCAAACACAAGCCGATTATTCATACGCGCCAGTAATTCCACTGACAACAAAGATATCGATTCATACATAAAAGTGTGGATAAAGTGCAACCAGTCACTCAATGCAAACATTGGCAAAGTTCACCAAAGAAAACCTGTACCCCTAACTGGCAAAAAATTTATTAATCGCAAAAGCAAGTTGGCGCTATCGCTCACCGCTTATCAGGCGACCGATAAAGAGCAGTGAGGATACTTATAGCGTATATAGTACATAAAAAAATAAACAATTTGCTAACGGTATATAAGTACTAATTATGTGTGAGGAGAGCAAGTAAAACGTGGGGTTGACTCAAAAAAATTAACAAGCAATGTTGGTCCGCGGTTTGGTAAATTCATGCATATTAGCCGTCTTCGATTGACCACTCGCCATGCTAAGCTCTATTCGCTGTCAAAAATATTCAAGGGAAAGCCACAACAGTTTATTTGATTTATACCAGTTTCTGATCTATTCGCCACTTTATAAGACATGAATGTAAATACTTCGTGTATTTCTTTGGAAAGTCTTAGTCAATTTTAAACAGTTTGAAGAGTCGTAAACAGACTATACCAATCTACGAGATTTATACCAGTTTCTGATCTATTCGCCACTTTTTAAAAAAATACTTTGTGTGTTTCTAAGTCTTAGACAAATTTAACAAATTTGATTATACCAGTTTATGTGATTTATACTAGTTTCTGATCTATCGTGTGTTTCTAAGCCGTAGCCAGGTTAAAACGGTTCGAAGAGTCGCAAATTGATTGTACCAGTTTATCTAATTTATACCAGTTTCTGATCTATTCGCCAATTTCTCAGACATGACTGTGAATTCTTTGTGTGTTTCTAAGTTTTAGCCAAATTTAACCGGTTCGAAGAGCTATTCTTTGCAAAATTTTATTATTAGTTCTAACAAATCCAATTAACTCTTGAGCAAGCAGAGCCATGGTCCAGATTAGGTTACTTTGGACTGCGTGAATGTCTTTCTAAATCATATTTAGGCACTGGATTTTTTAAAAGTACTGATATTAAGTTAGGTACCTACTTTTTTCAGATTTTTTAAGATATATTTTAATTGGGTTTTGTTTTGTAACAGAAGGGAACCGAATTCCCTGCATGTACCCTGGTATTAAATATCCTGTTTAATGCACTGTTCCATGTAGTCGACCAGCGCTTGTTGATTTGGTCCGAAGCCCAACAATCCAGTGGTGAACCATAAGAAATCAACAATATTCTGTTCCGTTCCCATGCCGCAGTTATTGAGACTTTAGTGCCTGTCCTAGCATGCCTAGATTTGTGATAGGGCCAGGGTGTTTTCACAACAGCTGATATCCAACTGCAGAAGGGTTTTTTTTTCGTTTGACATCGCAAAGGATACAGCAAAGGCCTAAGTGCGATCGTCGTCCGAAATGGCTGAGGGATCAGCCTTCTGACCTAACTTAACCTAACCTAATTACAGAACTCCTGTTGAGGAGGGAAATAAATCATATGTTAGTTAAGAGTACAGTGCTAGGAAAATTCAGACCTTTCCTTACCACATAATGTTGTATTCTTTCGAACTATTTTTGACCTGGAACTTGAAGCTAGTTTCTTTCAACGAAACTATGTCCAAAGTTTAGCTAATCTTTAAAGAAATTTACCATTCCAGGTTAGGTAAAAGCGCATACTGATATTTTGCCTGGTTTTCTAACCAACAAATTGTTGGTTTCTTAACTTCAAAGCCGGCTTGGGGTACTGAAAGATTGTCATTTGCGCTTGAGGGATGGTCTTCGTTCGATAAATCCATTCCTATGAATTTTTGTATTGCCTTATTTGAACCCGTCTATCGTTTTATCGACCTATAACCATATAAAAAAAACTAAAATTTCAAACCCTATATAAATCTGAGAATCACAAACAGAACTTTCCATTCTACAGACATACAACATATTATTTATTATCTCTACAGATAATGCTCCAAATATGGGGCAACTTTGTATTGAAAGCGCAATGTGTTCCGATTGATAATGAAACACGAAAGCAAATAGAACAGGTGCCAAAGATAAAGCTAACATTACAACACACGCTTACACAAACAATTTGCACGTACTCGAGTGAGATTACTGAAAAGGTAAACAAAGCGCAGTTCCACCAAGCGCAAGACATTTCAAAGCGTGCGAGCGGCTGCGCGAAAGGCCTGCGCACTTGCGCACTGTGATGTCAAAAGACCAATTTTTTGGGTGGGGTAGGCCAAAAATGAAAAAGCAACAATAGCAACCACACAAAAGCCAGTAGCTAAGCTGGCTGCCCATTAAGGCAGTGCGTAAAGTAGACGCGACCAGACAATTGCTGAAGAGCCATTTGGCATGCGGATAGCCGTGGCTTAGGTTAGGGTCAATGGCTATTTGACGCAAGCGCAATTTTCAGAGTTGTCCAATTAAAAAGTCGCAAATGTCGACTTTGGCTTTGAGTCACGACGTTCATTACGCGCACACACACACATATGTACATACAAAAATAATAGCAAATATGACTTGACCGTCCAGCGCACGAACGGAAGTTGCTCTGATTGTCTGCTATGCGATTGATGTTCTTGTTGTTGCTGGCGGTGGCGGCGGCGTTGACTCTGGCGATGACTGTGACACGCCCCGTTATACGCCGTTCGGTTGCTTTACAACGCGCCTATGCTTTATTGCCCATTTCGTGGCCTATTAGCGCGCCTATCTTCCTCCTTAGCTACACTTTTGTGCATTAAATCATTTGATGTTGTCGCATTGTTGCTATTAGTATTTTTATTTATTTTTGTTATATTTATTATTGTTGTTGGTTTTTTTTTTGAGCTGGCGAATGTCTTGACAGACGGCCACTGGGTCGCATTGGGTTAATTAGATTAGTTGGTTGTTCGGTTGGAGGATTTTTGTTGTTGTTGTTTGCTTAGCTATACGTTGTAGGAGTTGGTTGGTGTGTCAAAGTGTTTGGCGCTTCAATTTAATGAGTGACTGAGTAAAAGCGCATGTTTGTGTGAATGTATGAATGAGTGAAAGGCAAATTAAAGTTGACCCTTGTTGTCATTATTTATTGTTGTTATTGTTATTGTGATTAGCTGTTGCTCATGACATAGTATATGGAAATTTATTTAAATTAGCAAGAATATAGCAGAAAAAAATTATTAAAATTAATTTTGAAAAAAAAAAAATATTTTAATAATTTTAATTAATTAATTAAATTAAAATTTTGTTTAATTTAAATTAATTACAATTACGTTTAAAAAATTTATTTGATTAAAAAAAATCGTTTTAATTATTTAAATTAATGAATTAATTTTTTTAATTAATTAAATTTAATTTTTTTGCTAAAAAATTTTAAAAATTAATTTTATTAAAAAAAATATATATTTTAATTAATTAAAAAAATATTTATTTTAAATTAATTAAAGAAAGGGTTAAACAATTTTGTTTAAATTAAATTTAAATTGAACATTACTTTTTGTTAAAAATTTCTAAAGGTTAATTTTATTTAAAAAAAATTATTTAATTAATGAAAAGATTAATTTATTTATAATTAAAAAACTAATTTATTTTAAATTAAATAAAAAAAAAATATTTTAATTATTAAAAATTACAGTTCCTTTTTTGTTAAAAATTAGTTTTATGTTTTAAAAAATTATTTAGTTAATTTAAAATAAATTAATTAAAATTACAGTTAAACAATTTATTTTAACAAATTAAAAATTTAACAAATTAAAATTAAATTGTTTCGGCTGGAATCGTCTGAACCATATTGCACACGAGAATAACAACTAACTGACCAAGATTTTTACTCGAAATATTTTTCCAACACCCATAAATAACAGTGCCTCCTGAGTATCGGGCGGGAGTCAGAAGGTAGCCTCAATCTAAATGGCTACAATCCAATCTTTCAGGCCGAAATTGTGGGCGTAACAGAAGGTGCTAAGTGGACCTCTGCTTCCAACCAAATAACTCGGTTAATAACATCTGGGTACCCACCTGTTTTGGAGTAGAAGGAAAAGAAAAGTCAGAAAAACTGGCCCGGTCGGGGACACAATTCCGCTAAACTGCCCCAAGTCATACAGCTCCTTCAAGGATTGTTTAAGGCAACGGGTCCTATAGGAACAACTTAGGTCTTCGAACACAACAGAAGGCATACCTCAAAGTTATTTTGGAGTAGGCATAATGGTGGATAGACCAAAAAACTCTCAATTTTAGGAAAAAGGCCATTAAAGGTATGATCCTTCAGAAATTGCTGAGACTCTGGTCTGGCGCTCAGACGCCTCTTTTTCAATCAACCAACCAAATATCGTTCTAAAATATAACTGAAAAAGGTTTTAGCCATCTTAACTTTAAAAATTTTCCTTCTGATATGCTCAACCATCAGTTATCCGCTGTAAAGTGTTTGGGATTCTAATTTTCTTCGTAATCTTTAGTAATATCTCGAACCACAAATTGAATAAATTCTATTTTAATAACGTAGACTAGACCTTCCAAACCAGTAGTTTATCAAAGGTTGGCTCATCACTACTTCTACTAAAACCGTAACTCCTTTCATTAAGAGGATATACTATACATTACTTCACGCTCTTCTTCGAATAAGACTTAAGCTGAACAATTAAACCGTCTGACAACCGAAAGTGGGTAAAGCAATTAGCTCAAGAAAAAGGAAAAGTTTCATTTCCAGAAGACGCTATTCAACAGCAGTGCTAATAGAAATGGAACTCAAGGCTTGCAATCGATTATATTTACTACCATACAAGCGAATGAAATACGTCGAAATACTTAAAATACGGGTGTTCTCAGCTCTTTTTTCATACATTATCCTCTACTTTATACTTTTTTTCATTCATCTTCCAGGGAACACCAACATCACGCATCACACTAACAGCACAAGCGAAACCCATAGCAGACCAGACCCAGACAGATATCATAGATGCAGAGGTACGAGGCGCACGCTTAGTCGATGGACCAACGCCTTTAGAGGGTCGCCTACAGCTCTATCACAAAGGCTCATGGCGCGATGTCTGCACAAATTCGAGAAAGTGAGTTATTTAAAATTTTTTTAAAACGAAAATAATATATATTTTCTCCAAACTCCAACAGTTGGACGCTCGTGGACTACGCGGTCGCGTGTCGTCAAATGGGTTATGCTGGCGGACGATTTTGGAATTGGGTCGAACGCACACCAGGCTATCACCCACGTTTGCTCTACGAACAGCCGCGTTGCAAAGGTGGTGAGAACTCGCTGCTGAATTGCGCCTGGACAACGCGGCAGCTGGGCTCCGGTGTATGCGACTACCACAATGATATCGGCATACAATGTCGACCCTTGTATAATGCACCACTCGATAATTGGCGTGGACTCTATTTTCACAACGCGCCTTCGACTAAAACGCTCGGCTATAACAATATCGTTTACACAGCCTTATCACAGTCTACATTACGTTATGTCGATATCAAGCATGCCGGTGTTGGGCGTGACTATAGCGTCAAGTCCGCCTTGGAGGTTATTGGTCTGCCGCCTGTCTTGCAGCATGTAGTAATCAGTCATTCAGCGTACACCGGTTTCAATGTGACCTTGCCGCAGGGAGGTTTCGTCCTGCAGAATGTGACTGTGCAGAAAAATAATGGCATTGGTGTGTTTGTGAACTCCAGTCAGGGTATGGTACAGTTAGACGGTTGCAATATTATGGGGAATGTAGCGGATGGTGTCAAGTATGTGGGGCATGACTTGCGTGCGAATGAACGTATGGATCGTGCGACCATTTATGACTTTTGCACATTGCCTACAACCTCCGGTCAGACTTATCCCATCTCGTTGTCCTTCACACAAAAATACTATGCCGGCTCGGAGAAAGTGTGCGGTAAATACTTTTTCACACGTCCCGGCTATTTGCTTACGGTGCACTTTGAATCCTTTGTGTTGCGCAACAATGAGACCGCAACAGTGGAGATCTTCGACGGTACATCGGAGACGGATCGGGTGCTATTTGCGTGGAAAGCGCGTAACTACACGCGTCCTCAGAGTGTGACGAGCAATCGTGAGAAGCTCTTCATGCGTATACAGGCAGACGCGCGTCAGGAAGTGAATGGCTTTATACGAATTACCACAGATGATACACGAGCATATGACTTACGTATTGCGAACTCGGTAGTCGAGGATAATGGCGGACGTGGTATTGCCATTGATAATATACGTTCCAAACTGCATGTGCATGGCAGCTTTGTCTCGGGCAATGGTCATGTTTCGGGTGTGCATGTAACCAGCGGCGCTGGAGATGTGAATATCACGAGCAGTAATATAACATTCAATCAGGGCGGCGGTGTAAACATCACCTATTATGGCGGCAATCGTAACATATCACGTAGCGCAATACAAGCGAATAAAGGTTATGGCTTGGCTGTGTGGCTAAACGATACAAGCGCACCGGACCGTGTGGAATATATACCCTTTAACCAAACGACGACGGTGGAATACTCACAAATCGGCGGTAATTTGGAAACAGGCGTCTTGCATGGGAACTATTGTTTGCCCATTTGGGTCAACATCACGGGAAACAGCTTTAACGGCAGTCTGCACAACGATGTGCTGGTGGAGTCCTGCTGGCGTTTCACTGTCAACAAACAGCCGAATATGCAATTACAAATCGGTCATAACACCTTCGATTATAGTCAGAAAAACTCGATCTTCCTCAGCCCTGCACTCAACCTACAAGGCAAAATCGAGTTCAATCACTTTCGCATGGGCTCTTATGGTGCCATTTATATACGCAACGACTACATCTTTCAGGAGTTCAACTTCATGCCTGTCCGTCTGCTGATACAGAGTAACTTCTTTCGACGTAACAGTGGCGTTTATGTGGTCTCATTGGGTCTGTCGCCCTACAGCACACAGGAGCTACAATCGTTGCTCTTCACACGCAATTTCGTACGTGACAACAAGATCTCAGAACCGTTTGGACCGCTGATCGAGGGTAGTGAGGGTAGCGATGGCTCGGGACGCCTCAATCCACGTTGCCGTGTCGCTGCTGCAGTTGTGGTTGCTTCCAGCAATGTAGACATCTTCCGCAACATACTACACAACTTGGACTCCGCCTACGAGGTGGGCTCACAGCTGAGTGATCAGAGTCAGATAATCAACGCCACCTACAATTGGTTGGGCCACTCGGATGAGAATAAGATATTCGCGCGTCTCTTTCATCGCAACAATCGTTATAATTTGGCTAAGATACAGTATATACCCTACCTTTTACATAGCTCCAATCCGGGCTCTACAACAATGATCACAATGTCGACGCTGGTGCCACGCTTCTCGCAAGAAGGCTCTGACTTGATTGGCGGTGAAATTGATGGTCAAGAAATACTCTCACCTGGCACGTATCGCGTAACGAACGACATCAACATACGTCCTGGAGGCAAATTAACGCTGCAACCCGGTGTTACGCTCAAATTTGAGCCCAGCGTCGGCATGATGGTCGCGGGTAAATTAGAGGCGCGCGGTCGTCGCCCAGATGATATATTCTTTACGTTGAAGCGTGAGACTGTTATCGCTATGGATAATTCGACTGACATGGAGCAATTAGATGTTGACATTATCGATGTGGAGACCGAGTCGATCATAGAGAAGAATGAGCCGCCGCGTGTGCCGGTACGACTCGTTGGTGGAGCTGGTGATTACGAAGGACGTTTGCAGGTCTACTTGGATGGACGTTGGGGCACAGTCTGCGACTACGGTTGGACAGTGTTAAATGCGGCGCTTGTGTGTCATCATCTCGGTTATACGCTCAATCCGCGTGACTGGCGACTGCACCGCTCACAAATGCCTACAGTGGGCGTGACAGAGGATGTGATTGTATCGAATGTGCGTTGCACCGAACATGATCTCGATATAACCAAGTGTCGCGCAGAGTACTCAACACGTGGTGAGTTCGAAAATTCTTGCACACATGAAAACGATGTGGGTATGCGTTGTTATGAGGGCGCTTGGGCCGGTGTACGCTTCAGCATGTTAGCCGAACGCGCTGACCTACAGTACCTAACTATAGAGAAGGCAGGGCTCTTCGATTACACGACAAATATCTTCAAGCCCGCAATACAAATGGACTTTGCGCGACACAATCTAGAGAATGTGCGTGTGGTGGATAATCTGCAAGACGGCCTGGGTGTTGTATATGCAGACCTTTATGGTGGCAAGTCGGTGAATAATATTAAGAATTGTGAATTCATAGGCAATCGTGGTAATGGCATCAGCTTGAAGCAGTTGGATTTGCGCATACAGGGTTCGATTATAAAGAACAATCGCGACAGTGGCATCTCGCATGATCCGGTCATTTCGGCGATCGAACAGAGTGAGCTGGGTGGTTGGTTCAAAATGGCAGTGGACTTCAACACCTTCGAGGCTGACTACGATCCTTACGTATTGCCACGCGATGAGGGTCAAATTGACTTGGACACCTGGCAAAATAAGTATATACGCACAGAGCCAGTGCGTGGTGAGTCGATAAGTCGCAAAATTGTTGTGCGTTGCCCCGCCGGTTATGTGCTGGGCATACAATTGCTCAACCCCGTACAAAACCTCTCCACGGAGCATATCACAATACTCGATTCGCAAACGGAGAACAGGCGCTCCTCTTTGTGGGTGCTCAAACGTGATCTCAATGTATTTCCAACCACGAGCAGCAGTTACGGCATTATCATTTACTACGAGAGCGGTACGAATGCGTTGGGTGGCGCTGTACTGCGTCTCTCTACTGTCACGGCACCAGTGCAGAATATACGTAATCGTGTCGTGAGCGGTCCTGTGCCTACGCTTAGCATACGTTCTACTAAGATACAGAAGAATTTTCGTGGCATTGCCGCCTACTACTACAATCGTTATGTGGGCGATAATGGCGAGTATTACCTACGTAAAGCGAATGAGTCCATCAAAATTATGAATTCTGAAATCAGTACGAACTTACGCGAAGCTATACTGGTGAAGTCTCCGTTCTGGGATGTGCAGTACAGCAACATTTCCGAGGTGACTATACATGTGAACAGCACGATGATCACACAGAATGGTCATGGCATAAGACAACTTTCGAAGGATTTGCGTTCATCGAATAATCTCTTCCATTATGTGGTACAAGATACGACGGTCGAGGATAATGCCTTCGGTGGCTTCCAGGTCGCATTGCCTTACGTTTGGCAGTACAACGAGAATTTCACGCACAGCGTCTACTTCGGTAATAGCACTTGGCAGCGTAATCGCAACTTTTTCATCGACGTCAGCGGCCATTATACGGTCTTCAACATAACCTCAAATGTATTTCTGAACAATCAGTGCCCGCGCAGTCTGATAACACTCGACGGCATGGAGAAGCGCATCAAGTTCGATTATAATCGCATCGAGAGTAACAATGCCAAATTTATTATGGAGCTGCGCGCTGACAGTCTCAGCGAGATACTGGGTGAGGTGCCGGCACTGATCGCTTTCAATACCATAAAAGGTAACAGCATCGACTCAATGGCGGGCAATTTCCGTAGTGCGCCCATGCGTAATTATCGGCCACGTAAAGTACGTCCGCAGAATCGGCTACCGAGCGCCGTCGTGCGTTTGGATGGCATACAAAATGTAAAACTGTATCGTAACTTAATCGCAGAGAATCAAATGGATTACAACTTGGTGGCGGGTGTACGTTCGGCACGTCTAAATAACTATTTTTATGCCACGGAGAATTGGTGGGGCTCGAAGGATGCTAAGTATATCGAGTCGAAAATATTTGATTTCGATACGTGGAACGATCACGCGGACGTCATTTATCAGCCATTCCTCATTGAGGACAGTTTCGACGGAAGTGTCTCGCTGATCGATGAGCACGATGAAATCATTGATCTCAACAATTGGACGGGTGGTCGTATTTACAAGGATCTGTCGTTGCCCAAACGTCTCGAACCATATCGCATACTCTCCGACATCACTGTCATGCCAGGAGCCACGCTTTCCATACAGCATGGCGTACAACTCGAGTTTGAGCCAAATGTGGGCATACTGGTATTGGGCACACTCTTGGCTACCGGTTATCGTGAGTCAGAAATTATAATGCGTCCCTTTGTGAATGCCTCGCATGAGTCGTACACAATGTTAACGAAACGTGCTATCGAAGATCTGAGTCAGTCGCAGGCATACGATTCCATAAGACTTTGCACGAGCGCACAGAATTGCACGACAAATCCGCAGCTCTCTTTTGGCGGCATCAACGAAGGCTTTCTCGAGTATTTCAACCATACCACACTGCAGTGGGTACCGATTTGTGATAGCCGTTTCACGGAACGTAATGCGCAGGTTGTTTGTCGCGAGCTCGGCTTTGATCCGCTCAATGTCTATTATGGACACGATCGCCGCATTGAGTATCACACAAACTCACTGACACGCATTTGGACCTGGGTGCAACCGCTGGAGTGTCGTGGCGATGAGCTGCGTATGGAGGATTGCGCCGAACGCTTGAATGGCCAAGTTTATGGACGTAGACACGAATGCCGTTGGGATGATGTTTTCGTATTCGTAAGTTGCAACAGCGCGCCCGAAGATCTCGTCTATTGGGGTGGCATACGTTTTGCTAACTCCGACTTTGAAGAGAATCAATATGGTCATCGTTTTCATGATAGTCTCTCACATGGACCGATCAATAATAGGCAGAGTCATCTGGAGTATATACGCATTGAGAATGCCGGCATATTGCATAATCAGAAATCAGCCGCAATACAAGCGATACACAAGAATCCGACAATACGTTCGGTGACGATCGTAAATTCCGCACATCACGGTGTAAATTATATAGCACCGAGTGGCACGATGAACCTCAACTTCTTGAATATCAGCAATGCTTTTGGTGCTGGCATCAATATACTCTCGTTGACCGGTGAGGGTCGTGAAAGTGATGAGTCCAGCTTCACACCACTTAAAGACTTGGATATACCTTACAAACTCTTCTCGCTCGTTGATATCTGTGATCCGCAAAAGGTGCTCACTGTGGAGGAACGTATTTTAGTCTACTATAAGTACGACAATAACCCTGTGAACTGTGTAAAGATATTCACCTCACTATATCGTGCCAAACCGATGGGCTTCCGTTTACTGCAATCGAATTTATTTAATCACTCGAAGGAATATGGACGCACGGATGTGATAAAACTTTTCGATGGCGATATATATAATGTAACTTCACGTTTTCTCGGCAAAATCGAATGGGACAGCGACAATCAGCGTAAGTTCTTCAAGACTGAGAGTCCCACTTTGAGCTTACAGCTGATTGCGAGTGGCGCGCCAGAATATCACGGTTTCATAGCCGAAGTTGTAACGGTACCGATATCGACTTTGGGACAATGTGAGTAGAATAGATTTGAAATTCCATAAAACATTGTTCTTTATAATTTTCTATTCCGCAGTTCGCGATGCTCAACACAATGTCACTTATACCCACATATCGAACGCAGTTAAGGGTGCTGTCACTTATTCGTCCGCCGGTGAGGTCACACCCACACTTACGCTCACCTCGAACCGCATCCAGGGCAATTGTCATCAACTGTATGGTAATTTCTCTACTTGTAAGTCGGCGCTCAGCATTGATGTGCAGAATATGCATTCGCTTTACTTTATGGTAAGTCGGTAGCCACAAACGAAACTTGTCGCTCCTACTAATTGTGTTCTCTTTCTAGAACAACTTGATCATGCATAATCAGGGCGGTCTGAGCATACGCGCCGACTCACGCGGTTCAGCCACTTCGCTACGCGGTTTCATACATCACAACCTCTTCTATGGCAATCGCAATCGCCCAGCTTTGTATGTCGAGGGTCGTCAGTCGTCACCGTATCAAGAGATCGAGTTGTATCGTAATTATTTTGCACAGAACAAGGCCGGTTTCGAAGATGTGATCAAGCTGCGTCAAGTTGTCTCGAATTTCAGTTACAATTTCGTGCATAGCAATGTGGGTGGACGTATTGTCGAGATATCGGGCTTTGAGAAAGTTCGTTTGCCCATCTATCAGACCACGTCGCATAATGGTTTTTATAGGTAAGTGAGCGGAATGAACTTTTAGTTGAGAGTTCACTTGTTTTCTAAGATCATCAGATCTTTTGCATATGCGCCGCAATGTAGGCAACAATTTACGTCGCTATTTTACTCCTAAAATTCATAACCATGGCATACCTTTTGGCGCCTTATTAAAAATACTACTTTTTTCTTGACAGCAATGTTGCCACAAACTGGATGGGTCGCGCTACAGTTGTCGCCGGCACTGCGGGTCAGCAGTATGTTGACAATATATTTGAGAATCCCGAAAACGATTACGAAATGATTACCGTTAATAACTCAATGTAAGTAAATTATCTCGCCACCGGTATTATAACTCAGTACTATGAACCGAAGTTTCTATGATTTTTCTAACCCCCAAACAAATATTTATGTATAAGCCCACTTTGAACTTTTCTTTTCTATTTTTTAACCTCGTTTTTACAATAACTATCCACTACATATGTACGTGCCTGAACTATGTATGCATGCTACGTAAAAACACACACTCACCCGTTACTCTAACTGTAGTTTGAATGTTGATTATGTGATCAATAGGTAAGTGGAAGCAAAATTCAAGAAAAAAATAAAAATTTCGCATTAAAAAACAAAAAAAAAATTAATAACTTCTTACTTTTCTCACCACACTCTCTTTCCTCTCATTAGCACCATTGAACTGTGGCGCTCAAAGATCGACGCTAGACACAACTATTGGAGCTATAATAACACGATATCGGTGCAGTCGCGCATACGCGATAAATCAGGTTTGCATCCAGACATTATATGAAGTTTTGAACATATTTCTAACCTACTTTTTTCATATTTTCTCCATTTTCAGATGATCCTCTGCTACTCGAGGTGCAAGCGGTGCCATTCCAAATGAACAATCTCACCATACTAGATGGCAAGTGCCCGCCCGGCTGGTCCTTAGTGCATGATACTTGCTTCATTTATGTGGGCGCACCTTTGACCTTCCATGAGGCACGCGCTTTCTGCCGCAGCGAGAACTCTACGATGCCTTTCATACGTACCGATAGCGCGACGTTGTGGAGATATTTACAAGGCCAAATGAGGCACTTGAAGTGAGTGAAAAGTCTTTTTTCGAAGACCTTTAATATATAGACTGATGCTCCAAAGTAAATAACAGAGATAAGCATTTGATGCTCTGAGAAATCTTGTCCACAAGTTTTGGTCTGTCAACTTTGTGTGGAGTTCCATTGTCAGGAGCTCTCTATCAACTCTAGTTTCAGACCCCTGACTATTGCAGTGTTTTCCAGGCCGAGGTTGCAGCCATTAAGGTAGTAGTAGATTTACTGCTTCGGAGTGCAGGATCCTTCAGATAAGGGATCATCCACTCAGACAGCAGAGCGGCGATATTAGCCTTGAACTTAGGGCTGGTCAAAGAGTACCTAACCTCGCTCTCAATACCATCGAGCGTCTTTGTGATAAGATTGGTATGGGTACCAGGCCACAGTGGAATCGTAGGAAACTGAAAAGCAAGAAAAGTCACCCTAGAAGCGCTATCGGTAAAATGGGATCGGATCTATTTAGTAGTAGAGCACAAAAGCTATCGTATCCTGAAAAGCTGAGCTTCGCGGAACCTTGGTCAGCGCACTGTCACAAAAGCCTTTTGGCCCAGGATCTAGTGATCTCTTTGTCCTCAATAAGGCTAGCCTTTCCCTAGTTGTGGGATTTTAATAGGCCCTATTGGTGTCCATTCTGTAAGGTTGGTAATATTACCAGACGACATTTGCAGAAGCTGTGTGGAAGAAGCTGAAGTGGAAACAATTCAACATTTCCTTCTTGACTGTCCCGCGTTTAGAACGTCAAAACCTAAGAATTTGGAAGCGCATTCCTTCAGACATCCCACCGACGTAACGGGAATAGAAATTAAATGTCTGTACAAATTTTTATGGGCTTCTAAGCATTTTTCTAATTTACAATTCGGACACAGGTGTTCTTTTTTTCTATGGCTTCACAAAGGACTACATGTAGTAGTTCACGTGCGATCTTTGATCTGTTATCTAACCTAACCTACCATAAATCCATGCTCTGTTGTAACTTCGATATTTTAGGATATCACTCGGTCTAACGAAACTCAGAAGGTATTCAATAGACCCCTCGTTTTGTTATAATAAATTCATCTTTAATCCTTAAAGGTTTAGAACAAGATTGAATACTTTTGTAAGCTCTTATTAGTATAACATAATATATATTATTCTGAATACGTCGTTTTAGCATCATTGCCATTTCCTTTCTATTAAAGTAATTAGACAAAAGTTCCTTTCAAAACTTTAATTTACTCTATAAACTTGAATTACAGATACCCCGAAAAGGTGTGGATACAAGATTTCGATCACATCGATCGTTGCACGAGCTTCGCCTTCACCACCACCGAGGTTGAGGATTGCAGCAATGAGATGGGTTTCATTTGCGAAACGGATCCAAGGGTAAGCCATATTTTGGAACAATTAGCCATATTTGGCTTTATGTAAATACTATTCTCTATCAACTGTTCTGCTCTCTTACACTTTCAGGTCATTATCGATCCGCTCTCTTGGCGCGCTGATATCTTCGCGATCAGCATCATTTCGGCTTTCATTTTGGCCATAATTTTACTGATTTTGGTCGCCATCTGTTGGTATGCCAAGTCAAAGCATCGTCACGTGCAACGTTTACAGCGCAGGAATAGCATACGGCAGAGCTTACGTAGCTTGAATAGCATTGATCCGCAGGGATCGTTGCGTCGTCGAAACTTTGTATGATTATATGTTTATTAATTTTTTTTTATTTTTTCTAAATTATTTATGGTTCTTTCTAATTAGTTTAAGTTTGGAATATTTTTTATTTATTCAACAGAGTTTATTTTTCTTTATTTTTTTTTAAGTAAGCTTAATTATCCTTGATTTAATCTCATTTAGTTATTAGGAACCCCTATAGGACTATTTAGTAGAAGGATTAATTTAGAATTTAATAAATTATTTAATTTCTCACTTTAAAAGCCACAATTAGTAGACAACAGACTTCTGTAGAGCTACCTCGTGCATTTATGGTATTCCTCAATAATTCCTTAACAGATCCTTGAGATCAAAGCTATCATCCATTTCTGGTTGAACCTTTGTGGTATTCTTAATCTAACATTGATCTGTTCGTTGCTGTCTGAGCTCTTTGCTTTTTCTTCCTGTTTATTTAATTACTCTGGTCTCGAAAACCGACCGCTGATTATCTATCAAGCACCAGGGCTTGGGTCCAAAGTTTATAATTACTAATAAAACTTACTGGCCTAGCTTTCCTCAGACATTTTTCTTCAACAATTATTTCAAGAAAAAGTCTTTCAAATCGAATGAAGAGTGTTCTGAGCAGAAAGTTCAAATATCAGTAAACGCAGATCTGAATATAGCTCGGACTCATTTCCTTTCGAGGGGAGCTTATGACACCTCCACTTGAATACCTGAAATGCTATGACAGTTGACGAGGTCCTTAAGGACTCGAAAATGTTTTCGAAGATGGAAATTTCTTAAGAGTGAGCTCAGGTCAGAGCAAAGGCGTTGCAAAGCATTGGAAACTGCTCTGAATAGAGTTTAGGTCTAGTTTTTTAAACTGGTTACCAAAATTATGTTATTATACCTTAGACCTAATTTCAAACCTTATTTTGTATAAATTTATATTAATTTCCATTAAGTTCTCATTTAACCTTTTATTTCTCCCAATTTTATTTTCTTCCCCACGATTCTTTTTATTTGATTAGAATATGTCCACGTCGACGGGCACGCTTTCTAAACAACTGGGGCAAGACTATAAAATGATGGGCAACGGCTCCATCGATTCGATGGACAAAAGTGTGCTCAGCTCTGACGGCAGCTTCGAGGCGTACGAAAATCAAACGGCGCATCCCAGCGAATATCAAAAACCGAACTATAACGAATATGTGAGTCAACACGCGTTGAAGGGCGCTAATAAATCAAATGAGCCATATAAAGTGGCGACAATAGGCTCGATTTCGAAAGCATCCACGGCGCGTGGCCGTCCACGACCAACAGACACATTCGAGCTTTCCTACCGCAACGAAGGTTTCCGCGACAACTCTACTTACGCCAGCACGCTGAACAATTCGGTGGCCACTAGCATAGCCGAAGACACACCCATCATACACCAGACCGATGTGGAGGATGGCAACTCGGATTACTACGGCAATGCCAGTACATTACCCTTACACAGTGGCGGTAATGAGAGTCTCTCATTCCTGCATGAGCTCAAACAAAATCTACCACCGCCCGCCTACAACAAACCGAAGGCGCAGGGACACAGTAGTTTTCTGCCCAGCGGCAGTGGGAATGGCAATGGCAAAATGCGTCCCACCAGCAGCTCACAGCTGAGCAATGACTCACATATGAGTACGTTGCCGTATGAACAAAAAATTGATAATTTAAATTTCACACCCACCCCACAAAAGGCGGAGGAAATGCCTTTGTATCGGCATGAAACCGCCGCAATCAGCGGACTGCCAACACCGCCACCCGACATGCGTCGTCCTGATTCCTACTACACCGCGGTGCGTAGCAGTAAGGCACAACCACAGTTGTCGCGTATGGCCGCGGCGCCGCAGACTACGCGGGCGCAGGTGTCGGCGCAACAGCCGAGCGCTACGACGCAGCCATTGGCTGGCAAGAGCCCGGTGCAGGGTCACAACCAAAACGGCAAACGTCCAAAGACTGTTTATCAAACTGCCAGTCCGGAGCCGACGGCATACCATCGCTCCCGATCCGAGGCGCTGTTAGAGACAGATTTCGACGATGAATCGCCGAGCATGGTGCCGCTCAGTACGAATAGTCGCAGCTATAGTCAGCCACTGGAGACGGCTATGTAGACTTAGCGTAAGGCGAGTCAGCGCAGTAATACGAGAAGGCGACGAAATCGAACGAAGTTTAGTATATAGTGTAATAAGTAACGCATCATCACAAGACACAAACGATAGAATCACACATGACTCACCTCTTTTTTTACCGTTATAATAATTTATTATAAGTAATATATGCATCTACTCTTTAAACGCTTGCGAAACAAACTAAACATTAATTCTTTTATAGCAAAAAATATTATATTAAGCCTTCGATCTGCCTTAATGCTACTATAGCTAGCCGATTTACTGTTGAGCGAATGAATATATAGTAAGATGGAGAAGAGAACGAAAATATTTACGCTTTTGCGTTTAGAGATTAATAAAAAAAATTATGAAAATGAAATATAAAAAATAATTTAATTAACGCGTAGAAATAAAAATCACATTCGCTTTGAACGAAAACTCATTTCAGTTTTTAAGTTACTATCGATCCATCCATTAGACATAAGTGCCCTATTTTAAGTTCATTTGTATTAAATTATATAGATTTCATGTATATACATTAGACACTTGTAATTAATTAAATTAACGACTTTCTATTAATTTTATATAAATTGACTGTTGCTTAAGCGATATGCCTAGTATTTTGTTTAAAACTACAACAGTGTTCAATAAAGTGTTTAAAATAAAAAAAAGAAATATATATGTATATATATTATTAAATTAAACAAGAAAAAATGTTAACTTTGACGGCACCGAAGCCAGAATATCCTTAACATATAAAGAAGTTTCCAAAGGACTTAATTTTGATCTTTCAGTTTGTATCACAGCTATATGCTGCAGTCGTCTGTTCGGGATCGGAAGCTCGTAGCGTCGCTATGAAAAATAATTCATGTCAAAATTTCGTGAAGATTTCTCTACAAACGACGAAGTTTTCCATACAAGGTTTTATTTCCAATAGTTCAGTTTGTATGACAACTATATGCTATGGTGATGCGATATCGCCAGCTTCTTTTCGAAAAAATAACATGTGTAAAATTTCAGATCGATATCCCGAAAACTTAGGGATTAGTAGCAGTATGTACAGACTGACAGACGTACATAGCGAAGACCTCACCTCATCATGCCGATAACACCGGTCATTTTTTTGGGGTTTCTGTTTTCACGCTTGAATTCTGATTCTAGACATTGAAAAACACTTAAATATTAATCTTTAGTTCTTAAAGTTTGCTTTGGGCTGATCTACATCGATAAGTATATTTTAATTTATTTCATAAATTAAAGATGGCAGCACTTTGATTAACCCGAAAGTAAACAGCATTATTATTTGTAAGAGGCACAGTAGTGAATGTTAACCTGTTTATTATAGCTGTAACAACAATATTAGTGTATTACTCAGTTAAAAAATGGCATCAAGTCAATGTAAAAATGATGTTGATTTATTCTGTTTTATTTGCTGTGAATTTATTAAAGTTAGAAGTAAAAAATTCACTTTATCAACAAATTTGAAACTTTGCGAAGCCTATGAAGCCTATTTCAACCTAAAAGTCAGTAATCATAATGAAAATTGGGTACCTCACTTCGCCTGCGTTAATTGTAAAAATACTTTAGAAGGTAAGAAAAAAATAAAAAAAAATTGCTCTAATTTCTATGAAGGCAAACTTTAACCGGAAAAAAAATTTTTTTCCTTATTTTTGTCATAGAAACTAAAATTTAACATGTAGATGTCAGACCCAAAAATCGTGTTGACCGGTGTAATTTATATTTACATATACAAGTATATTTGAAAAACTATCCGACATTTCCTTTGGGGTGTTAAAGACATCCTGGCAAACTTAGTATACTCTTTTCAGGATATACAAATTCATAATTCCTACTTCACCACAGAAGAAATTAAATATACCTTTAACAAGACAGTTTCAAAGCCAACGCAATGTTTCTCAAACTGTAACAAATATGAGTACAGTGGTGGCAAAATACAACCAATTTAGCTATACGAAAGCGCCTCTAAAGACATTCTCTGATTATATAATTAGAAAACAAATCTGATGCTCTGATGGGACTTAAGAGCCATAAGGTTTAAAATAATATTAAGCCGAAAATATAAATAACTATAAAACCAGGCATCATACATCTCTAGGAAATGTATATTGGTTTGGTTTAAAAGATCAAGACTAAAAGTATCGAACAGTTAAAGCTTTGTAAATAGCATCATTAATAAGCCTACATATACTATACATCTGTAATATATAATCCTAGTGACTATCGTTTATTCCATTATTTATGGGCCTTTCGTAAATTGAGCATCTACGAGACCGAATTTTTAGTTTTCTTAGGCCTTTATAACTCATATGTCGGTGACTACTAACGCACTGCTTTTTCTTTATTGGCGTAGATACCGCTTACGTGGTTATAGCCAAGTTTCTTTTCATTGGGGTGTTTTTTACGTGGCGGCTCCTAAAATCAGTGTAAAACCTTGCGAGGGATTGTTTCCCCTTCTCATTTTGGCTCGCTTTCAAACGACTGTTTTTTTTTTTGTTATACAGAGGATGCTTTGTCTAAAATCGGAATCCGTGAGCTGCTTGAGTCATATATAAAATAATCGTTACTAGCCAATCTCAAGCGAATGGCATCAGAGAATTTTCTTTACTTTCGTGAACTTCGACACATGACTCCATATTCCTCACTTAGTACACTTAAGTATAATATTTGGTCAAAAGCATCCTAATTAGAAACGGAAGATTATTCCGACGTGATCTACAACGTATTTTTGTTACTCTCTTTTCGTTCTAAAGCTATCAACTATCATTTTGATCTGTATCTTGTGTTTATTTCGTGTTTTTTCAGCCAAGAGATCTTCTTAATTTAGGCAAACCCTCAGAAATTATATTTGTAGTGTATTGCACCAGCACGATCAATTATTTAAATGATAAGTTTTAGTTTCTAACACTGCAATTTTTGGAGAACTCTCTCAGTTTCATTGAAAAAATCTCTGGTCTCTGATAATAAGCGCTGACTTTGGTTTCTTTTTAATGAAAACACTTCATTCTTCTTCAAGCTATATTTGCGGTCCGGCGACCCATTAGAGAATGAAATTCAGGAAATAACTTGAAGACCCTTGTAAGTGATGAGCCTACACTTTTGGTTATTTTTGTTTTTTTCAGTAAAATGGTCGAGTAGAGGTTGTCATGAATAATATTGACCATATTAACCATATATGTAGGCTTATTAATGATGCTATTTACAAAGCTTTAACTGTTCGATACTTTTAGTCTTGATCTTTTAAACCAATCGTTGCGATCTTATGGTATGACGATAAGAAGACAAAACTATAAAAAATATATTTTACTGAACTTATAAACAGTAAATAATTAATAAATTTTTTATTATTATAAAATATAAATATGCTACTGCCTTTTTTTTTAATAAACCACCCTTATAACGGAAACTTTCTAGGTTGTATACTTTCTATGTGCTCACCACTGTACAGTTTAGAAGCTAGTGTCTTATTTTCCGCCCACTAAGCCACCAAACTGTCAGTTTGAAATTCAATCACACCTAGTCTTTATTACAAAAACTCTTCTCAGTGCCTTTCTAACAAGCCAAACAAAACATAAAAGCTGGGTATGGGTTTCAATATATATGGCAATTAGTATTAATTTAATTTTATAATATCTATATTCTTACTGTTATACTTTGGCCAAGAATGTTACAGACAAATTTCGTTTCATTTTATGGCAACTGAAGTAAACGACATTACGACAGGTAACTTGTTTCAGTTCCATGTGAAATCGCAGAGATGATGAGATAGCAATCAAGAATCATATTACTACAAATACGTAGCTTCTAACTTTTAAAATTTATATAGCTATTAATTCCAAAAAAAATTAAATCATTAGACGTTTCTCATAAGTCAAGAACAAGGCACCAAGCCAACAATAGAACATCTCTTCTGCACTTGAACCGCCTTGGCAAGGCCCAAAGACGCTGGAAGAGGTATCACTAGTGCTGCCCGAGAGTTTGTTGAAATACGCGTCAAGCCAAGCATACTAAAGGATGACCACTCTTCATGAACCTCGTAACTGAACTCCATCTGGTACAAAGAAGGACCAAAACTGGTCTATGCGTGGTTCATTAGCCTGCCAGACTATCCTAACCTAACCTCTCAAAAGTCTTTCTAGTCTATGTAAGTAGATCCGACTGTGTTGGGAACGAAGTAGCTGTCACTTCTCATGTTAGCATAGAATTTTCCATTAATAGTTAATGCTACTTCCTTTCCTCCTTTAAAAGCTGTTTGTGAATACCTGCCGAAAGATAACCACTTCGAACAATTTTCAGCAACCGAGTACCAAAACTATAGTATTTGGCCTAAATATACAAAATTCGAAAAAAACTGGCTTTTAAATAGAAGCGCTCTTACTTAATGCAAACCAAGTCTTCTCGATTTAGACCTGAAAATATCTGCGCTCTAAATACTTTAATTCAACGCACGTTGAATCAGAATCTGTATTAAAAATATTTTCAGATCTCCTTTAAATGAAAATAATACATTTTGAAGCCCCTGTATTTCTACCAGAAAGCTGCAAGCGTTACACTCGGCGTTAACTTGAAAGAGTTATTTGTTGTTTTTTAAATATACGAGAGAGTTGCGGCTGCATGCGCCGGCCGTAGAGTACAAACATAGCGCAGCGCGGGGTGAGCAATAGTGGGCGCTGCTGAGCGCCATAAAGCACGCGCCACACGATGCTGGCGCTGTTTTACAATGAAAGCGTAAAATTGTGTTTTTTTTACGTATTATACTCTGCTACACTTCCTTACCACCGGTGAGAGCGCTTACGTTGTCTGCAAGCGTGCAGCCAAAATAAAGTGCTCCAGAGAGCGTCTATTGAGCGCTCAATGTTTTTTTACTAATATACTTTATGTATTTTCACTTGCGCTGCCGCTCTACACAATTCAGCGCCGCAGTTGGAAAGAAATCTCCAACAATACAGTGTTCATACATCGATTGCGCTGCCAGTCAGCGGTGAAAACAAAACGCCAGCAGTACCTATTATCACTACCAGCACGTATAGTCCGTCCGCGGTGCTACTACTACTACTAACTAATACTACTACTGGACAATATAATTACTACTAGCGCAGCGCGTTGCTTGTTGAGTTGTCCAACTCTTCACCTACCACCCGCGCGCGTAGCGAAACTGGAAAATTAGAAACAATAAATAATAAGAAAAGAGCCCAATTTCAACGACAGATAGTCTGCAACGTCGTCGATACAAACAAAAAAAAAAAACAAGTATTCCGGCAGTCGCGCTGCCCGTTCGTGGGCATTTATGTACTTAAACTCCCGCCGTAGGCGTTAAGACAGCACAGTGCGCTTGAGTGTTTGCTCGCAAATAGTATGATGTGTAAAACAATTGAGTAATATATTTGAGTATGTGTGTGCGCGCGTGTGTGTTCATACGAAAAGCGATAGTAGTGAGCGCGACTCCTAGTAAAACCAGAAAGCAGTCAAACCACCAAAAGTTCGAGTAGCCGACAGCGCTACGTTTCAGTGAATGCTGCTGGAAGAGGAACAAATAAAACTAAAAGTAACACAAAAAAACATTGAAATCAAACAAGAATTACTACAACCGCAGCGGCAGTGAAGGCGGCAGCAATACAGCCCACAACAACAACAACAAAAGCTACGAGTAGTAAGCGTAGTAGTAGCGACAATCACTAGAGCCACAGCAGCCGCGACACCAAAGCGCTAGTACTGTTGCGGCTCTTGTAGAAAGCGGAAGGCGGAAGAGTGCGGTAATAATAGGAGAATAGGTGATGTTTTCGTGACCCGCGTGAGACGCGTCTATGCGCTGCGTACAGCACAAACACGGTAAAAAAAAAACAAAAAAACAAACAAAGCTAGTAAAGTTTAAGGTACACGGAGGAAGTGCAATAAAATAGCAGTAAAAACAAAAATAAAACAATATTACAGCAAGTAAAAGCAATAAACGCAATAAACCCAAACGTTGGCCAAAAAGCCAAGCCGGCGTCGGCAGCGCAAAATTAGTAAACGTTGCCAGCAAAGAAAATAAAACGAAAAACAACGAAAAGTACTAACTAAAGAACCAATAGCAATAGTTAGAACAACAAAAAACAGCAAAAAGAATAAGTGAGCGACGGCGCGCTATAGCGTTAACGTAGAGCGCAGCGCTGAAGCAGCGCGCACAGCGTACAGCGGGTAAGTACAAGTTTAAACTATGTAACGTTATGTATAAAGTCGACACGCTAGGCTACATGCCTTACAGGCGTAATGCGCGCTGTCAGTTTATGTTTATTGGTGCTTACTATTTGATTTGTTTTACAAAACCTTATCTTTTTTGCAGCAGCCACAACTAAGCGCGTATTTGTAGCGGCACTTTTTTTCACTTTTTTTGTCTTCCTTAAAGGTTTTATGTGTATGCGCCTAGGTCTAAAAATTTTTTTACGAATATTTGTGCTAACAAAAGCAGCGCTGTTAGATTTAAGCACGCGCTGCATCCTACAAAATAAAGAAAGAGCCAGAAGAGTGACTTAAACTGGTGCAGCGGCTCAGCGCGGAAGCTTAGACTTGCTTTATTTGCTTAGAAAACTCTAGCGCGTATATTTTGTACGCTTCTAAGTACTTGCCGTACATATTATATGTACATAAATACATTTATTTTCGTATAATAAAGTAAATACACGAAATTTATGAAGCAGCGCTCAGCCGTAGTATAGTAGAATATACGCGCACAGCGCAGCGCGCTGCCGGACGGACTGCGCTCTTTCTTGGCGCTCATCTTTCATATACTGGTTACCTTCTTCCACATCTTGCGCTTTAACATTTTCGTCATTTACTGTCGCTGGTACTGACGCTGGTGCTGCTGCTGCTGATTGTGTTCATTTCTTATTCTTCTTATTGTATATTTATTGTATATAGTTTTGCGGCTCTTCTATTTGCAAACGCTTTGAGATTATCGTATACGCTTTGCCTTTTTTATTTATTATTTCATTTTAATTATTTTTTCACCCTTTTTCTCTGTGTGCTGCGCTCAACTTGTCAACATCTTTGCCGTTGTTGCCTTTGTCATCATCATCATTATCATCGGCAGCGCACTTTGGCAAAACGGCTGAGCAATCAAGTGTGTGGGCACGTACGCGTATATAAATATTTATAGGCATATAAGCATATAAATAAGCTTGTACTATGTGCTTGCTATATGAAAGAGCGGTCGAGCTCAATGAGCACATTGACGAAGGTGAGGAGAGCGCGCGTAGGCCTGTCTGCTGTTTTACTCCACTGGGACGACGTGTAGCGAGTGACGAGTGGGTGGGTGGCTTTGGCTGTGTGCTCTCGCCCAGCTCATATGAGCTCATAGCAGTATAAAATAGTATTAGTCATTTGCTCTCAGTGCGCAGCGATTTGCCATGCTTACCAGCTTGTGATATGGAATATTTTAAAGCTTTTCGTTTTTATTAGACGGGAGTACGGTTTGTTAGCGAAGCTAGTGAGGCACTCATAAATTTTTAATTAATATCAAACAGATAGCAAAATTGCTCAAAATTTCCTCTCAAAATTTATTTTGTTGTAAAATTTATAAAAAAAACAACGAAACGTGTGGCAACCCTTTATATAAAAATTACAACCCGTAACCTAAAATTAAAAATAACGTAACATATTTCTTCATTAATTTGCAGGCAAAGAAAGAACGATATAATAGAAACCATTCATTTTGAACCAAATCTGAGTTTTAGTTATAAAATGGCTATATTGGGTAGTCGAAAAAGTATTTTCGTATTTTGTCAATAGATGTTATTGAAGACGTTTACCTGCAGTGCTACCAATCACATTGTGTCATACCATATAGTGTTGGAAAGGTGAGATTTTAAGCTACATTTAACCAAAAAAAAAAATCGGTGAAATTGAAACAAAGTGACGGCTGTTCAAAAATGAGTGAAAATAATGAAGAAATTCGCTATATTTTGAAATTTTGATATAAAAAAGGGAATATATATTTGTTTGTTTATTTATTGATATAAATAAAAAAAAATAAGTTGAAGTTTGATTAGAAATACGAAAGACTTTTTCGACTAACCAATATAAAGGTTATTTCTGAGAGCGGAAGCTAAAAATTCTATGCTAAAGATATATAATAAGATGTAGGTTATCGTAAGCAATAAACAACTCAATTTCGATTTTGTAATGATACGTTTTTCGCATTTTAGTTGACTTTCAAGTATAGATTTATTAAGCACTCAAAAAAATATATATTGTATATTATATCTTATGGTGGATTTCAAATTGATTGGTGGGCAAGTGTAGATTTTATCAGAAGTTCACCATAAAATCGTGCGTAAAGTTAAGCAGTGATGAAATTTAGATGAGTGGAATATCCGCCTAAATGTAGGCAACGTTAATATGTTTTGTCAATGTAGTCTACCTTTAGGCGCTTAATTAAATTTGTCGCTATTGAGGCAAGAAATGTTTTAGTTGCATTAAGAGTTTCAAATTTTGTATAAATTTGGAACGGAAAAATATTCAAATTACGTAAAAACGAAAATAAAAACACTCAAAATTAAAATATTTATTTTGTGTTAAGCTTTTTCGAATTAAGATTTTTTCAAATATTAAGGAGTTTCTGTAATTTATTAAAATCAACACATATAAAATATTTCTTAAACCGCCAAACAACCAACAATCTGGCAACACACTGGAAGAAGAAAATTTTGCAGCAAGTTCAGAACAGCAGCAACAATGCTGCAACAACCAAGAACCAAACCTCAACGCTTTTGAGAGTCACACACGCACCCAGCAATGCGCTCAACACTCTCGCGCTGCTCGTGTGGCAAGTTCCACTGACTAACGCTTTGCGCAATGCCAGCTAACAAATGTGACGCCACGCTGCACTCGTAACTCACTTTTACGCGAAGCAGCAACAACAACACAAACAAAACTTGTTGTTGTAGCTATTGGCATGCATGGACACCATTCATTCGCTTGGTGGAGCAGCGCGTGCAGCCATTGTACCATGCATGCACAGCCATAAGCACAACAACAAAGCGCCGTCATGACTGTATGTACTACAGCAAAGTGAGTAGTATATGCAAGCGTGTCCTTACATACATACACACATACGTATAAGTCATAAAAGTATGTCTGTATAAGCAGGCGCTTCCAAAACTCTTGTGTCTGCTTGGTTTTGGGGCCTTTAGTGACTTGGCGCTCACTGCTAACGCTGCGCTTTTACTCTGTGTCCAACAACGCGCGCCTTACACTCACCGGGCGCCACACTAAACTTTTGCTTTTCGCTGATGGAGACAATTCGTTTTTCAGTTTCAATTTCGTTTTCGGTTTCAGTTCCCTTTTGCAGCTTCAACAGGACACACAGAGCGGACTAACCAAAGCGCCGCAGTTATTCGCACTTATTTACTACTACTAACTTACTACTACATAACACAGCCAGCTCTGCCAATACTAAATTTTACATGTATACATATATATGTACATATATGTGGAAATATATATGCTAGCGCGCCGCACAAAGTATATGGCATAGCGCGCTGGGGCTGGCTGTGAGTGATTGTTACTGTGAAACACTGATTTTATATGCGCCATTGTCGGCGCACCGCGTTGGTCCACGCCATCGATGCAGTGTATAACGCGCGTTTGTTTGTGTGTGCCGTTGCGCGAGTGCTGTGCAGTTCCAACTGTCAGTTCAGCCAGTCAGTGAAGTGTCGTGCAGTGTAGAGTGCCATAAGAAAATAGCCATAACCATAGGAGCCAACGGCATCCTAGCTGTATTCAGTGCCACATAAGTTAGTCTCAACATTTGGGTAGCGTCGCCACTGGACGTCGGCAACGCCAATGTCAGTACTTCAAGCAGGACAGTGCCATAATCTTAGAGGCGCAGCCAAGTGTACACACTACTGCCAGCAGCAGTAGTAGGAGCAGCAGACGCAAGCGGTTCGTGAATTTCAGTAAGTGTACCAGTTACATTGAGGTTTCACAAAATTTTTAAGGATTTCTGTTAGCTTTCCTTTTATTACGCGCAACTTCTACAAATTATTTTGTTCCCATTTTGGTTGCCTTCGTATTTTTTTCCATGCGCGCTGCTCACCGCTTTACATATTATTGTCGGCAGCGCTGCCGTCGCGTCAAACAGCTATGTAAGTCATATGTTGTATGCTTGCGCTCCATATATGTAGCTATGGCGCTCTCGTTTATTTAGTGCGCTGTCGCCAATTTATCCGGCGAGCTTTAGCGCGTCGTCTATGGCTAGCGAAAAAAAAAATGTTTGTAGACAAAACGTTAGCGGTTATGTCAGCGCGTTAATTTCTTTTGGACCGCGCTGGCCTTCATCGTCTTCATTGTCGTTGTCCGCGTCTGCATCCGCGTCATTGCAAGCGTCGCCTCACGCCTCGCGCCTTGCAATTATGAGTACGCAAAAAGTGAGCGCGTTTGAGAAGTCATGTGTAAAGAGTAAAAGGGTAGAGGACAGTGGCAATGAAGAAGAGCGTGAGAGCGCGCAGGCGAGTGTGGGTAAAATATAAATACGTTAGCGGCCAGAAAATGTGCGAATAATTTGTGTAAAAGTGCAAAAATCTTTGCAAAAATAGAAATGAAAATCAAATTGTTCGCGTTGCAGGGGAATGTTGAAAAATGGCAAGTTAATAATTGGTGGCATGTGTATATAGTATGTGTGTTATATTTAATGGTTGGTGGCAAGAAAAAGTAAAACAATAAAACAATTTTTTTTAATAATAAACACATTGACGTACTTAATTGAGTTCGAATCAATAACTAATAATTGTCAGCAATTAGTTCGGTATTTAATGGACTTAAATTGGTTGTGGGTAAATATAGTAACTCATTAATGAATGATTTAATTAAAAGTTTTGGAAATGAGTTATATTTTTTGGAAGATATAAGAAGTATCCTGCTCAAATTAGTGATTAATCTTTGATGGCTGTGCCTAATGGAATACGATTTAATTGAATATAATGTGTAATTGACTACTAATGACTTCTGCTTGAATGAACTCAAAACTTAACTAATTATAATAACTTCAATCAAAGGGATTAGAGTTTGCCAAAAATTGCTACTAATGAATATTGCACTATTGAATTGGCTTGAAGGAATTCTCAGAAAGTCTAGTCGTGTGAACCACTTGAACCTTTTTCAAATCTTAATTGAGTAAATTAGCAATTTTTACTCAGTACTATAATCAATTTACTAATTTAGAAACAAAATCGTCATTAAATAATTTAAATTAATTAATGGCTAATTAACTAATCAATGAATTTTTTAGCTAGTCTTCGATTAATCACTAATTAATTCATTGAGATTAATTATTACTTTTTAAGGTTAATTTGTAACTAATTAATGACTAATTGACTAGTTTGAATTGAAATTCTACATTAAATTTAATGAAATTCTTCGATTAGTCGATAATTAACTTTTTAAGTTTAATTATTATTTATTGAGATTAATTATAATTTATTGAAATTAATTTGCAACTAATTAATGGCTAATTGACTAATCAATGAATTTTTTAGCTAGTCTTCGATTAATCACTAATTAATTCATTGAGATTAATTATAATTTATTAAGATTAATTTGTAACTAACTAATGCCTAATTGACTAGTTTGAATTGAAATTCTACATTAAATTGAATGAAATTCTTCGATTAGTCGATAATGAACTTATTGAGTTTAATTATAATTAATTGAGATTAATTTGTAACTAATTAACGGTTAATTGACTAATCAATGAATTTCAATTAAAAGTCGACAGATATGATGGAGTCCGTCTTGAGGTAGTCTCTGATTAATCAATAAATAATTTTCTGAGACTAATTATAATTAATTGAGACTAATTCGCAACTAACTAATGGCTAATTGATTAATCAATAAATTTTAATTAAAAGTCGACAGATATGATGGAGTAGATCTTAAGCTAGTCTTTGATTAATTAATAATTAATTTATTGAGTTTAATTATTATTTTTTGAGATTAATTTGTTACTAATTAGCGGTTAATTGACTAATCAATGAATTCGTATTAAAAGTGAACACATGTGATGTAGTTCGTCTTTAACTAGTTTTTGTTTTATCAATAATTAATTTATTGAGATTAATTATTGTTTAATGAGATTAATATATGACTAATTATATAATCAACGAATTCGAATTAAAATCCGACACATATGACAGAGTCCGTCTTTATCTAGTCTCTGATTATTCAATAATTAATTAGTGGAGATAATAATTGATAATTCTGATTATTCAATAATTAATTATTTGAGATTATTGAGATTAATTAGTTAATGATTAATCAAACACTAGCTGAAGACTGACTCCATCGCAAGACATTTAATAGCAAAGTGATTGCATAATCGCTTATAATTCCCTACTTAACTGAGAATAATTAAAAAGTAACTTTATCCAAGAAAGTTTTAGCAAGCTAATCACAAATGATATTTTATTTTATTATTTTATTTTCTGCTTAGTTAATTGACTTAATTAATAAAACATTTCGCAAATCTTGCCAATTTTGACTTATAACTAACTTAATTAATTCGTTTACTGGAGTCATTATGTTTCATTCAATGACTGCTAATCATTTTCTGGCTAATGGGGGCGAAAAGATAGAAGAATTCTAATAAATTTGTTTAACAGGAAAGAAAATTTAATGCTAGTCTCTTACTTTCTAGAGAAAAGATATTTTAGTGAACGACATTCAGAGCTGATGGTGACAGTTTGTTAGGTATTTGGAAGTCGCTTAAGTTTATTTATCAATTGACTTCAACTAATAGTCATTGACTACAGTGATTGTTGAAAATTATTATTTACTAAATATATTTTCGACTGGAAACATGTTGAGTTAATCTCTCCAAGTCACGACTATTAAGTAATAAAATTATTATTTGCTAAGCGATTACGATTATGACTTAATTTAATTGCATAACTAGTCGCTCAATTTATACATGAGTTCCACAAATATTTTCATACGATTAATTCAATTAAATAATACAAAAAAATCTATACTATTAGGTGTGAAATAGGCAGAAAGTCAATTAAGTGAGCAAACTTGTTCGAACTTATCTTGTGAATGAATCACTCATCGACTTTTAAACCGGCAGCTTGTTGCAATGAAATTTTTCAACCAAATACAGGTGGCATGCAAGCGCATTTTCTGAATGACTGAGTGACAAGCTAGCGCTTGATGTTCGCACTACAGCCAGCGGACTGTGTAAGGTGATTAAAGTACATAGCGCTCTACATATACGGACTGTAGTAAAATACTAGCCGTCGTAATATGGTACGTGCGTGAGCGCAGCACATAGCTGGCAGTTGGTGCAGGCCGTCTATAGCTTTTGTGCTAAAATTAGATTGGTATGGTACCATACAGAAAAGAAGCAATGCAAAAACAAATACTATTATGCACAAAGTGCAGCAGAGCGCCGCAAAACAACAGTTTTCTTTCATTGCCCAGACACTTCCAGTGCATTGTTGCTGTACGCGCGCTCTTGTTCTTATTGGAATTGTAGTGTTGTATGTTGCGCTTCGTATAATGCGCTACCTAGTCGCTGCCGCCGCTAACGCGTACAAATATTTGCACAACCAAAGTGTCTACATATGAATGGCGCAAGAAGTGCGCGATGATTGGCGTGCGCGCTGTGGACGACGTCTAAGCAGCACAAGTGCACTTTTTGTTGCAAATATTAGCAAAAGTGAATCAATAGATACAGAACGCGCTGGGCATAAGCAAGACGTTGCAATGCAGGCGCAGCGCTGGGGACACGTCGCAACGCAGACTTGCATGTAGACAGATAATAAGGCAACTAGGCAGCAAAGTTGAAGAGTAAGACTAAAAAGGCGCAAGTGTTGCAGCAGTTGTAAGCGGCGCTAAACGTAGACTAGTTGTTGGACAAAGTGGTTGAGTGCAATGCAGGCGGCTGCAGAATTTGAGGAAAGCCGCTGTAAATGGTAAAAGGTATGCGCGCATAACGCAAATGTGCGAATATAGGCAGCGCGCTTATCGGAATATTACTACTAAGGCAGCTCACTTTGAAATGTGCAAAAATAGGCAGCGCGTCACAGAAAATCAATGTGAAGCGTGAAGTGTTAATACGCGTACGCGGCGCGTTCATTTTACTAACGAAATATGAGCAATTATCGAAACTTTGTTATAGCTACGAAAGCGCTTGCTACACGCAACACTTTTACACCCAACAGCGCTTACTACCGCGTGCGTAACGCGAGTATACGCACGCGAGTCCACCCATACCGCTACTACTTGCCGAGCGCACACTAATTGTGACATTAAAGCCAAAGTCTACGCATATCAATGACTTTTCTGCTTTCGCATTGTGTTTGTTTTTGTGTGTTTTATTGCTATATTTGGCGTAGCGTAAGGTCCTGCGTATTACGCGCTGCATAACACACATACGCTCATACGCTTCGTTAAACTTTGGCCCACGCATGTTGCACGCCTCATAAAAGCGAAAACAAATACACGCAATGGAAACGAAACGAAACGAAAATTTCACTACCAAACAGACAAAAATAACAATAGCACATACATCAGCCGCGCTTCGGCTTTAAACGACAGAGACGCTATGTGCAATTCTTCCGTAACACGAGTGAGCAAGCTTTTGCTACTACTACATGCGCCCGGGGCGCTTCATGCTGACACTTATACGCACGAACTGTCAAACGTTCAGCTAAATTTGACAAGCGCCTGTTTAGTTGTCACTCTCTGGTGAGTGCTTGCGTCAGCCCGCCGCACCACAAGTCAGCACGCCAGCGCGTCCCTACCTTTGACTGTCGGCGCGTCAGTTCGAGTCTACAACTTTGCACACCTCAATCATTACATTCACATATGTAAATACCCATAGCGGAAACTTACAAAGAGCACGCGCGCGCAACACCAATGCGTACCCGTAAGCAACAAATTCCGCCTGCTGCCACCTGCGCCACTCCAGCTCACATTGCGCCCGTTTGTTGGGCTGCGCTTTCCCTGTAATCGTTTCGTTTGGGCCGCGTACTCGTCACCCAATGCTCGAGCGTAGTGTGCACCCTCCGGAAAATGCCCACCTACGCACAACGAGACAAGCCGATTAGTTACGAAGTTCGTTCGTTTTTACACCTTGGCGCGCGTAATTACAGCCTTCTGGCACTCTCGCACGTTTGCGTGTGTACTCGTATTCTCGCTTTTGCGAGTAAGTTGTTGTACGCTACAACAAAAGCCGCCTACACACCACACACAGGAACCGTACTAATAGTACTCATACACCTAAGTGGCTGTCCGTTTTACTGTTCTAGGTGCCGTACTCGTAACTCGTAGAACGTACATTTACTCGTGCTTATACACACTGGCGAGTATGTACTCTACAAGCGTACTCGTAATCCCGAGCTTATGTACATACATATATAGTTAAGTTGACTTTTTTTGAGAGCAGTTTGTAGGTTTTAAAGTGGTGCCAGGGTTTCTTAAATTGTTAGCACTTTTAGTAATATTGTTTTTTATTAATGTTTTAATATAACAAGAACTAGCCAAGAGAAACCAAGGCTTCTGCTAATACTTCTTGTTAAGTGGATTAGAATGGGAGTTCATAAATTTTATGGACTTAAGTTTCGGTAAGCTTAAAGAAAATCAAATGGCTCACTTGGTTGGTGAATACCGAACAGCTCACGAAAACCCATATGAGCACCGAACCACTGCCAGCTGACTGTTGCGTTTTCCACGCTTTTGAGCAGGTTTATCGCGTGCAGTCCACTCGGATGACTGTCGACTGAACTTCGGATTGAAATGATGGATATATGTTTTATCCCGTTTTCACATATCGACGCAAAAACTCGGGTTTATTACACTTGAACATCTCCAAACACTGATCCGAATCATCAACTCGTCGTTGTTTTTGTTCAAAAGTGAGCACCCATTTCGCACGGAGCTTTCTCATACCCAAATATGCGTGAATGATATGATATACACGTTCAGCTGATAAATATATTTAGAGCTCCTGCTATCTCGAAGAACTTCACTTTTCGCTTATCTAAAATAATTTTTTGGAGTTTTTTGATATCTTTTTCGGCAACAGAATTTTTAGGGCGTCCACTGCATTCGCCATTTCACCTGATTCAAACTTAGCAAACCACTTTGCAATGATTGATTTTTGTAGTGCAGAGTCCAAATAATATTGGTCAATCCAAACCTTGGCTTCAGCAGTATTTATTTCCCCTAGACTTCTCATAAAAACTCATAAGATCACCCATATTAAAGACTAATCGGTTTTGGTAGACCCACAATTCTCTTACCACACCCAAAAGATAGCGACGGCACGGTAATCGTATATACGGATTTATTCATATTTAGGTTAGGTTAGTTTAATCTGGAGCCACGCATAGACCAGTTTTGATTTTTTGCGAAACCAAACGGAGTTTAGGTACATCCTTTAGTATGGCTTCACTTGTCGCGTATTTTGACAGACGCTGTGACCTTATTGTCGATATCACCACCAGTGTATCATACCGTGGGGACTGCAGATGCTTACAGTGTAGTCTTGCCAACACTTCCTGCCCTACTTCTCTGCTTCCCAAGACATTTCTGGCCGGTATGCGATATGATATTACTCCCTTGATTGCTGTTTGGCTATCCACGTAGACGCTGACACTGGAATTGCCTACAAGCGCATTGGACCCCGCTCTGCGGCTTTCGCAATATTAAAGAACTCAGCTGGAAATATACTTCAATGGTCTGGCAACTAAAAAGGTTGCCTTATGCCTATCTCTGGACAGTATATCCCCGCACCAACTTCATCGTTCATTTTCGAGCCACCCGTATAAATGTTTAGAGTGTTGTGCGTAGCTAACATACCTTTACCTCAACCATATTTTTCTATATTTACTTTAAACCTTTTTTCCCAGCCATTACCCACCGAGCTATACCCGCAGGTTCTATATGTATATCCTCCTGCAGAAAGTAGGCGTCCCGCCGATTTTGCTGCACAGTTTTCAGCGGAGAGGTCTATAGTTGGAGTTTAGTACCAGTTCAAGAGCCACCCTTGAAGTTGTTTTGAAAGCTCCCATTATGTACAGCACTGCGATCCTCTGAACACTTTCCATTGGCTTCCGATAGATGGATTTCCGTAGAAATGAATTGGTCTTACAATAGCTTTGTGGCATCAATGCATAAGAGAGGTAGAGAGCCCCCAGGTTGTGCCAAGCATCACTCTTTCTTCCCCGTAGGGCTTCCACAGCAGTTTGCTGTCCAAGACTACCCCAAGGCACTTGGTGTGGTCCTTGAGAGAGAGTCGTGTTCCATTTATTCATATTTAGCTGGTCGCTCTTTGAGGAGTACGAGCACTATCCGATGCTTTACGAACAGCTTAGCCGTCTTTGCAAACTTTAGACATCCAAAGTAGACTTGAGAAGGCCCTGGGAACTCAATTAAGTCATATAAAATAATCATCCAAAAACCGAATTTTCCCTATTTGATTTTCAACCTCGGAGATATTAGTAAAACACATTTCTGCAGCTATTTTTAAAAAAAAGCTTAAGCAATTTTTCGTTGTACAGAGAGAATCACCACGTACGTCGGATCTAGGTAACCGGAACGGACCCCAGATTTTTATGCCACCAAGAACTTTTAACTCGGCAAGATTTCGATAAAGCTTGGATAATATGTTAGTGATAAGCTCATCATAGATAAGTCGAAGACATCTTTGAAGGTTATGGACGCCTTGTAGTCTTCGCTAGCGCTAGAATGACAAGTAAGCCAACGAAATGTCAAGCAAATACGGATTCTGAAGTCCTGTTGTTTACCTGAACTTTAGAGACTACCCAATAGAATTTTGAGTCTTTAGTTTCAAGCCCGATTCTACAGATCATAAGGTCCGTGAAAATAGCTGATTGAAGTAACAGTAATACAAATTTTATTTTCACATATTTCTTTACCGAAATATTAGGCGTAAAAAAATTAAAAATAAATTTCTGTTCCTTCATCCCCTTCTTAAAATTTTCACACCCTACCAGAACCACAAACTGCTCAATGAGCACTGTGACCATGCACAACACTTTCGATAATCGATTACCCTCGCATTGTACATACTTCCGGCATTAATGCTACGCTTGCAAAAACAATCGCTAATCGACGGTGCGCTACTCGAAGCCGTACACATATGCCACTCACTCGTGTTATTTCAGCGAATTTTGTTTTTGTGTGCTTTTTCGTTTTTCCTGTGCTTTAACTTTGCAACGAACTGAGCGCCGCAAGACGAAAACAAAATTGCATTGACGCATTTCCAGTCTGTTTCCATTCTGTTTTGTTTTCGATGAATTAAAAGCGTAAACCCGGCGCAACACCGACCCGCGCGAAGGCCAACGAACAAGCTGCACAACCCGCCGTACGTCAAGCGGCAACGCGTGACGCGAGACGTAGCAGACAGCAGACAGCAGGCGGATTGAAGCGGTTGTGGTGCGGCTGTTCTGCGCTTGCGTCAAGAGAACGCGCTGTCGAGTGAGCATGGAAAAGTGTGAGTAAAGAGAGCGTACGCGCTATAGATAGCAGACTAACGCGCGCCGAAGGACTTTTACGTAGTTTACGTTACGTTTTTTACTATGTAGGCGTATGTGCGAGCGACAGTGGTGGCCATGAGCGTGAATGTGTGCGGCTGCTTGCTCGCCGGATGGTGAAGGTGTGCTATGTGCGGGTGGTCACCGTATTGGTGCGCGCATGTGTGCGTGTGTGCATGTGTGAGTATGAGTACGCGCGAGTTGCATCGTACGCGCGCGCGCCTATAAATCGGCAACGTTTTTTTTTTGCCATACATACTTAGACGGGATGTTTGTTGGCTTGCATACGAGAGCAGCGTTGCATAGTTTTTCAATTAGTTTGAGAAAGGTGCTTGCCGGCGACAGGCGTTTGGCAAAGGCGTGCGTGCGTGTTTGTTGTGTTCAAGCTTTTATAACTGTTGTATATATATATATGTGTGTGTATATGTGTGCGCTTTGAGTCTCTACTGGTAATGCTATTTATAAGCGCTCATACGTATACCAGACGGGCATGAAAAATAAATTTAAATTTCGTGAAAAACAACAATTTTGTCGAAAAGCGGCAGATAATGCGGGCGCCGCGTCAATTGTGATTTGTGCGCACTCACGTAAAGGACAACAGAAAGTTTTACGAATTTCCGGAACGGAATATTTTAAGTGAAAATTTTGTGCTTTTGCAAATATTACAACAAAAAAGTGATCGCAGTGTGCTGCGACTGAAAATCGCCCTTACTTTTGCCTGTGTATATTTATTTTATTGGCTTCCGCGTTGCAAAAAGAAACGCACTTGAGAAATGCGTTTGGCAGGACTCGTCGTTAGTCGCCCGTCGTTGTTGTCGTGCAAGTCGTAGCAATAAAATCGATATTTCCTTGCTGTATCTTACGGCGAAAGGTGCGCAGCAGCAGCGACGACGCCGCGCTGGCAGCGAAGCGCCAACGCTGCACCGCTCGTACACAAATAACAACAATTAACGTATAAAACGCTACAAATGCCAGCTACCAATTGAAGTCGCAAGCAAGCGACAAACGCCGGCGCCAACAGCGCGCTGCCAGCGCTAACCCTTGCGCCCACATTGGCGCTGTGGCTTCTGCTGCCAGCGTTCACAACTGTGTATATGCAACGACTACGACGACAACTAGAAATATGTCTGCCACAATGGCGATAGCAATGGCGTTGCCGAAGACGATGTCGTTCTTGACTGCGCATTCGTTATTGGCGTATCCGTGTCTCGTGGATTCGTGCCGCTCGGCTATAAACACAATCACAACCAATACTAGCAACAGCGCAACAACAACTACAAGTAATAATACTACAGCTACTACTACTATGCTGCCATACAGTACATGCGCGCCGTTGTTATTGTTGTTGGTTTTGTTATTGTTGCCACCGTCTGCAGTCATAGCATATGCCGTAAAAAATATAAACGTGACTCGTACGACATTGATGTTGGCGACGACGACGACGACGACAGTAGCGGCAGCGGCGTTCTAAATGCAGCTGCATGTATATGTGAAGTCATAAAGTCAGCGAGTCAGTCAGCGGACGGCGGAAAGTGTGTGCGCGTTGCAAAAAAAAAAAACATATAAAGTAATAAACTAAATTGTCTGTGGTTCGGCAGGCAGCGTTCGCCGCTGCTAATTTCACAAAAAATAAACGCCGCGCTTGGCTGGAGCGCCTTGTACGCGCGGCAGCAGTCATCATACTCGTACTCGTAGAAACAGAGTTGGTATTGTGTTAAAAATAATAATGATAAAGTTTGTTAGGCAAAAGAGTCGCGAGCATTCTGTTAAAGCATCAAAAAGTTTTTTTAAGAAGAAGGTGAGCGGCCGCCGCACAGTGGCAAGCAGACATAGCCAGCGAAAAAGTGCACTTACATACACAGAAACACACACACACACATGCATACATCGGCAGGCGCGCGCGTGTGTACGCTCCCCACACACACATACAGCCTCACAAAGTAGTAAGCGCGCAAGCGGTTGTTGTTGTTGCCGCGCTTGTCGTTGTCGCAGTCGTGAACGCCGTATCCGTGTCTGCTTCTTTGCTTCTTTTGGCTTTTCCTCAACATTTTTCCTTTTGCCATTGCTTTTAGCGTTCTTTTAGTTTGCGCTGCGCTTTTCTCTTCACCTTTTTCGTTTTCCCCCTTCGTCCCTAAATGAAAATGTTTAGCGAACGCATCCCTGTCGCTAAAGTCCGGAAATTCCGTCGCCCACCAATACAATTATAGTTGTTAGTTTAAAAGGAAAAAAATCAAAAACAAAAACAAAAACAAAACCTGAGTCAAAATATACATATTCATAGTTTTCTAAATGTGTGTGTGTTTGTTTTACTAGCAACGGTGTATGTGTGTGTGCGCTTGCAATTTATGTATACTACACGATTTACATACCCAAATGTATATATATGTGTCGCGCTGTATAACTGTATGCGTTTGTATTGTTTTCAGGGCGAGTCGAATGATTCCGGTACCGAATCTGATGGTGACGTCCTAGATGTTGACAAGCATCGCCCTTTAGACTTGGACATGGAAACCAGTGAGTCTTGCACGCATTACTTGAAATTTTCACTATAAAAAAAAACAGAAAAATAATAAAAATTTTATATGTGAGACCGTGCTGTAGTGGTGAAGAGTAAAAGTCAAGGGAGAAAATTAAATTTGAGCGATAGACCTTGTCTAGAACATTTGAAATCAGTTTATGTTGGGTTAGGTAACAGTGAGAAAACCGGAAAGCACACTATATGCTTCCAGGAACCATTAATTAAGAGAAAAGATAAATAAAACAAAAAGAAAGTTCGGTTGCTAAATTAAAATAAAAGAAATTTACCCAGAAAAAGTATTCTCTACCAAAGATGCCGAAAGTAACTGGTAGATGAGTTACTTTTTTAGCCGTGAAGCTTATTAGGAAGTTTGTCGGTAATCGAAATGACCTTGACACATACTAACAAAGGTTCAATGATCGCATCAGTGAAGTCAACAGTTTTAAACTGGACACAGAAGTAACCTGTATCATCTCTTAGACAAACTAAGAAGTGGAACAAAAAAGTTGTCGAGCAAAGCTAAATCTAAACTACAATGTGTCGAGTTTAAGATATTAGATTCACTGAGACAATTTTCCTTCATAGACAGCACGTTTTCAATGAAATTTTCTATTATATCCGAGAATACTATCACCCAGAACACCTGAACTCAGTTCAATAGAGGTTGGGTAGTCAAGGATTGCGACCGCTCTCACCTTATATATAAAATCAGATGTTTACAACCAGACAGAACATCATATAACTATCAGCACGAAGAATCAATGCCTTTCTTTGCCGAAACCGGTGGAAGCTCAAAAGTTTTTATAAGATTCTTGCTAACTTTAAGTTTCTCCCTTCTTCTGTCTGCGATCGGATTCAGCGAAGACTGATTCGATATCCCATGCCTAAGCCATACTCAATCATAGTCTCAAATGCAGAACTTTCAAGAAGGTTCGCAAGCGCCAGACCAAGATCAACATTGATTACACCAAATCAATGGGAAGGCATATCAAATTTAGTATCAGGTTAGGAGCTTGGCACGAAAAATACTCTAGGATTCCTGGATTTTGCTGGGAATTGATAGGTTTCTAATATATGTATCAAATCCACAAGGGACTAAAAATCGGTTCCAAAAATATCCCAAGGTAAAAAAATGCCATAGAAAATCTTGTCGGATATAGTATGTATAATTCTGACAATGGTCTATTTAAGACCGCTTAAGGCCGCTTATGCGGTTTATCCGAGTTTACAACAGCGCGCCAGTGGCTCTTCCTTTTCACTGTTTGGCGCCAATAGGAGATTCGAAGTGTAGCCAGGACCTTCTCCACCAGTCCATTCCACGTGGAGGTCTTCCTCTGCTAATGTCTCTCAAGCAGCTCACGACTTTCGGTTTTAGCCGGTTTGAAGACGAGCTAATGTGAGAAGGTGAAACACCAGGGTTGTTCGCCGGGTTTTGAACCCGCCATGCTAAAAACACAATAAAAAGAAGAAAACAGCATCTGATGAGAGACTTCTCTTTTGACGACCACGTATTAAGTATTACGATTTAAGAGCGTGTACCTAGAATGGCCGGTCCCTTAATTGGGAAAGTGCCGCTAACCAGCTGGTCGATGTCCTCGTTAGAGTTTAAGGCTCTCGGATTCACTTAATATTCTCGTAGTATTTCTTTTCTGATAGAGTAACTCAGAGACTCTCTCTTGAATATTCAGAGAGTGTTAAATATAGACAATAGATAGATCTTTAGATATTCTTTACACTTAGAAATATAATCTTTGTTATTTAAAATCACTTCCTAGAATAAGGACTAGAAAAGTCCGACCAGAGCTCTACGATCTCTCAAACTCATGAGGTTTATTAAGAAGGCTGCTGAGCTGTCTATATTAGATTCAATTGTTTTCCTTTCTTTTTGATAAATTATGACCTCATTTTGCACGAACTCGCGGACTTACTATTGTTTGCTTATTTAAGACTCGCGAAGTAAAGCTTACATACATAATAACTAATCACAATTCTCTTCTCGCTTTAGGCTTAAGCTCCTGCGCCGATGTGAATTCGCCAACAACAGACACCGCCTGCTCTTCGTCAGCGTCTTCTGCGATGATGTGTCAATCCCACCTTTTATACGATCAACACAGCTCCGAAGAGGAACTGGAAGTGATCAATGGCCCATCATCGGTAGCAGCCGCCGAAGCGGCATCCAATGTATTGGTGGTGCGTGGCACCACCTCATCACTCATATCGGAGCGTGGCTCGTCGTCGTTGGAGCCCGAAGAGCTATTCGGCGAAGCATCGACATCGAAACGTTCCAGCTCAACTTTGGTTGAGAATCGCAAACGATCTCTGGCGCATAGCTCCGATGATGACGTAAGTTGCTAATGCAATTTTTTGCAAATACAAATTTCCAAAAGGCTTACTAACTTTTGCTTGGTTTTGCACGTTTAGCAGCTGAGAAACTTCTTGGAACCAGTATTGACACCAGTGAATTTTCGCACATCACCACCATTGGAAGCTTTCAAGCCAAACCGCAGCCACAAATATCGCTCCACAACGCCACTGATACTATCGGAGGCGCGTTGCGGCATCGAAAATATTAAATTATGTGATAATAGTGTTAATGACGAAAATGGTGAGGCTGCTGCTGGCGGCGCGTCGTCATGTGCCGCAACAGCGGCGTCGAGTGCGTCTAGCGGCAATGCCGCACAGATCGGCAGTGCATGCGCTGGCGGCGGCGCTGGCGACAACAGTTCAACGAGTGTGATTAAGGTGTGCGCCTCATCGCTTAAGATGAGCAATAGCAGCCATCATATCTATCAGCCGCAACCCAAATATAATTTCCACTATAATAGTTCGCGCAGTAGTCCCGCATCGACGACCGGTCTCGATGCGATGGAGGTGCGCTCGGTTAGTCCACCGGCGAAACTCTTCCATTCGGCTAGATCACCACACCGCCGACCGATACGCACACAACACGCCACACAGAGGCTACAGCGACCACATCGGCCGTGTTTAGATTTTGATAAAATGCAGCAAGTAAGTCTCTAATGCAGCGCCAAATCAAAGACTTTTTACTTCTCACTAATTACAAGTAAATGTACCTAAAAGCTCGCATTACCCATAACGAAAAAATGAAATTAAAGAAAACGAAGCAAATACACGATTGCAAGTATGATGATTACACGAGACAGTGAGAAAGAGAGAGATAGAGAGAGGCAGCAAGAGAGCGGAGTGGGAAAGAGAGATGTTGCAGATTTGTCAATGAAAGTGAAAATGAAAATGAATTCGATGAAAATTATGTTTATGGCGGTTTTGATGGTAAATATGTATGTAGGTTTTGTACAGCAAAAACAAAAATATAAAAAATATACACCGCTAAATAATTTTATGTTAAAGAAAGAACCAAAAACACAAAAAATAAAGCGAAAACATGAGCGCCAAAAGTCAATAACAATGAAAGCTTAGTTGTGACGCTGTGAAAGCGCGCAGTTTTTAAAAGCTTAGGAAAAGCACAATGAATGACAGCGAAAAAAAGCAACTGAAAGCAAGCCCCACAAAGCAAAAAATTAAAATATTAAACAAATTACAACAACAACAATAGCCCTAACTATGCAAACCCCCATAATTTACCGTAAAGAACAGACTTTTAGAAACATCAAATCAAAACCAACAACACTACACGCAAACACTTTACTTAAATGTATGTGAAAATGTAATTTGTAAGTTCGAGAATTTGTGGTCCCAGTTTGTCTCTGTTTATATAGTATATATATTTTTGTTCCGAAACGTTATGTAAAAGCTTTAAGTCTGAAGTCTGTTAAGTAACATCACTCGATTTAATGTAAAAATATGATCTCGATACTTTCTAGTAACAGGGTTGCCAAATTGCGTAAATGTTTATACAGAATATCAAATTTGGGTGTAGATTTTGTTGAAAAGCTGAATTCGGTGTTTAAGTAGTCTATATGTGGTATAAGATGGCCAACTCGTAATTCGACCGCGGGAAAGTCTAAAATCATAGAAACATTTCATGCTAACAGACTTGTGAACTCAGAATTCAGAGATGTTGTGCAGAGACACTAAAAATACCTTTTAAAAATTGCTAAAATTCCATTGAAGCCAGCTTAAAGCTTGTCAAACGAGATGGTAATGTTACATCGATCGTAAATTCTAAATGTTAGACCCAATTTATGAATTCAATGTTTTGAACGTCAGAGCTTAACCAAAACTCTGAAAGGAAGCTTCCAAAAAATGATCTCTAGACAAAAGTTAGGCAAGCGAAGGTCAAAACCTAAATTTTTTTCTGTAGAGAAATTGGAAAAAAGAAATGTATGTATATTATATACGGGTTATGAGCTCTTCTTTGCAAATCTTGCACGTTTTTCGTTTAACCAGGGTTGCACTGAGCTTTCCTTTAAGAATCGATCAATATTTCGAAATATCCTAAAAGACAAATGTTTGGCATCATAAAGGACGATCATCAACTTAGTAGTAAAGGCGATAAGAGAGTTGATTTCGTTACAATAGTCGGAAGAGTTATTCTTCTCATAGGTAGCTAGGTAGAGTGGCTGCTTAACGATGCACCTAGGCATTTGCGAAGCCCATTGTGATGCTACTGGACTAAGGTCTCCTGACTCTATTGTCCCCTCTCTGCATCAGCCAAGCTTCTGATGATGTTCATCAGTACGAAAAGTTTTGTCTGTTCGACCCCCGAGACGTCGTCAAGAAACCCTCGATCGATGCGTTTATTTTCCTATATAGAAGCTTACATTCTAATAGAAGTTGCTTTATAGTCTCCTCCTCTTCTAACTTCCAACTGTAACCTGTTAGCACTCCTAATAGAGTTCCTATATCATTCCTTTTAAATTTTAATAGTCCCTTGTGCGTTCAGGTCCCGTTTGCCTGCTTGCTGACCAAATCAAGTATAGATTCCATCGAAACTCAGCTATTTTTATAACATATTTCTCGATGATCCTCCTACAAGTACCCAAGGACATATGAATTCTCTCTTTACTGGCATCTAATTGTAGTGATAGTGTCTGTTCTGATTAGTTCATCTGCTTCACAGTTCCCATAGTGATGTCCAGGAAACCATTGTAGGTTCTTCTTCCCATATTTACTTGTGTATGTTAAAGTTAGAACCCTTTGGAAGAACTCCTTTAATCTAAATTTAAAAATTACACTACTTTTAAATGAACTCCAATAAATACTAAATTTCTAAAGTGGCGAATGTAACATTAAATATCGCCTCAAATTATCCATAGAGAAGAGATTTTTGAATATTATAGTAGAAACCCTTTGATAGACCCTTAAATTTATAAGTTCGTAAATTTGAATTACCCAGGAACATAGCCAGACGAAAGATGGGTATTGAAAATATAATCTCTAGCCCAACACTTGTAGGCGCAACTATCTACATAAAGGTTTCAGAGAGACATATCAGCAAGCGACTTAGAAGGCAGGTCCTAAATTTCATGTAAAGAGGCGTAAAATCGCTATAATTGTATAAATTCCCATACTAACCACAAAACTAAAAAAAGAGTAATACATATATACCCAGATATCTTCTATGGATACTACGTAGGAATTGTTTTAGACAACCGTGATTCGTCAGCGTTTATATGGTTACCACATAAAAGTGATGATACTGCTTGATATTTTATTTGGAGCACTTTATGGCAGTTACACGTAGGTGCGATTTACTACTCTCCAATGTTTGGTGAATCGATGGCGGCTTCACTAGTACCGAATTTATACATAACCTGAAAGCAAGCGGCAAAGATGCTCTCTTAATTAATAAACAGAAGCAAAAGCAAGTCTTGGCCTGATATTTCCAACGCAAAGATCTAACGTTTGTCGTCTGAGACGTTACCAGCGTTCTTCAGCATATTTTTTATAAGAATTATAGCACAATTTTGAAAGTTCAGCTTTTGACAACCCTGTTTACGATTTTTAAGATTTCTTATGCCATTTAAGGCATTTTTGTTAATTTTTGAATGAAGAAATAATAATTTTTTCTTGGACTTAAAGTAAAGACAGCTGTTTTTATGAAATTATAGCATTTTAAAATTTTGATCTCGTTTATATTTATAGGCTATAAAATAAGTTTTTACTGTTTTTCAATGTTGTAAACCTTAAGTAAAGGCCAAAAATGCATTAAGTTCAGGTGAAATTGTTGTAGAAAAGCATTCTGTTCACATAATTTAGTATTTCCGAAGGCAGACAAACGAAAAACGAACAATAAATTTGTTAAGGAGCAAAAAACGACAGCACAACAACAATAAACAACTCATAACTAATAATTTTACAACAAAAACAAAAGCAAAAACAAGAGACAGCGAAAACAATAAACCTAAAACTTAACAGAGGAAACCGAAAAACAACAACGCATAAATTTAAAAAAGCATAAGCAAATACAGAAACAAAAACAAATAAGCAGGCTAAACAGAACATTGAATAAAACAAGCAGTGCGCATGCGCACACACGCTGCATATTAAAATCAAATCAAATACAACAACTAATGTATATTAAAAACAAAAACAACAAAAAATAAGTATAATAACTACAACAACAATACAAAAAAAGCATTATACATACATACATAGAAACAATAAAAATTTTGAAATACATTTTTGTAATAGGTGAGATAAAGTATACATATGAAGAGCAGTAAAGAGAAGAAGAAAAGCAGGAGGCGCTGGAAGTAAAGCACAAAGAGAAGGCGCAAGAGATAGAGATGAAGAGAGAGATCGAGCAAGGATCAAGCCAGCGCGTGCAATTATAGAGAAAATGAAGAGCAACTGGAGCTGTGGGTGTGGGCACGAGATGAGAGAAAAGGCGCGAGAGAGAATGAAAGACACAACACAAGTTGGAGAGACCCCGGTAAAATTGTTTAAAATAAACAAAATATATACATACATACATACAAACAAATAGAAGCAGAAGCGTACATATTTTTTCACCATTTTAAATTACAACAAAAAGCAACAACAACAAAAACAATATATTGAGCAAACAATATTAATTACAAGTTAAGCAAATTGATGTAAAAACAGTGTGAAGACAGAATTGGTAACGGTAATAATTAAGCTGTAATGGAGGAAAGCAAAAATTCAAACATAAATAAAGCGGAAATAGAAAGAAAGCATACAAAAAGCAAAAATAAAAATAAAAAACAAAAAAAAAATAAAAGAGAAACAGTTAATTAAAGGGGCGTGAGAGCGCATTAAACAATTAAGGCAGAGGGGGACTTTATATTAGCGTAAAAGTAAAAAAAGGCAAAAATATAAAAAACAACAAAAAAACAAAAACAATTTGTAAATATTGTATTTGTGCTGTAAAAAAACATAATAGAGATAAAAAAATAGCTTACCGAAAAATATGAAAAAATCAGCAGAGAAGAAAACAGCAAGCAAAAATAAAAAATAAGCAGTAAAAAACTAGTAAAAAAGAAAAATAAACACATATACAAACAAACAAACAACTCAAGCCGAGAAATAACTGATAAAAATAATAAATAAAACAAGAAAAAAACACAACAAAATTAAAAAAAAAAATATTAAAAAATAAAAATTACTACAACAAAAACTGCAGTTACATATACAGCAACAAAAACAAAAACCCTAAAACAACAATAACAATTTAGCAACAAAAACTCAATGTATTTTAATAAATGGCATACAAAGCATGAATGGCAATTGTCTTACAACGTCTCATAGTGCAGTAATATGTATGTAAAATGCGTCAAAGCGGGAGAAAAAGAGCGTAAAGCAAAAGTAAAAAACAAAAAGCAAAACAAACGAAAGCAGCGAAATAAATTAATAATATTTATAAAAACCACAAAAGCAAACAGGCGAGCAAAAAATAATAAGATAATATTTCATAGAAAAACAACAACAAAAAAAAATAAAAAACAACAATAAAGAAGCCCACAAGGACTTTGTACAATTTTTTACAGTAAATAACGCAGTAAACGAACCTAAGCAAATTGTAGCCAGAAATAGACTAGCATCTCAAGACAGCGAAAACAGCCCACTTAAAAGTAAAAATCACACATACATACACACACACGCAATCATATACGCAAACTGATATAGACCAACTACAAATACAAAAAATAATTTTTTTCCAACAACAAAAGTCGCGAAAAATAGCATTAAAAAGTATATATGAACAGCAAAAAATCCTATTAGTTTAGTAAATATGCAGGCATTTAACAATAACAAAAAAGTAAAAACATTGCAGCAAACCAAAAATAAAAATTCAAAAAAATTATACTGAAAACGCAAACCTAATACTTAGCATGCAGTGGAAAAGGTAAATGCAACTCTGTTGTGCTAATTAGCGCTAAGTAAAATGAATTAAAATTAAAAAATATATTTTTTGTTAGAAAAAAGAACAGTTATCGTTATGTATCGATTACAAAAATTAACATTTATCGATATCGATATTGTTAACATAAACAATAAATTATTGTTATCGATATTGTTTAGAAAAAATGATAAATTATCGATATTTTTCGATTACAAAACCAATAATTTTAATCGAAATAGCGCTATCGATATATTTTTTCATAAATATCTGTATTAAGTGATGAAAATAGTAACATAGATTGAAAACCGATTTTTTCTTTTTCAATGCATTTTTTTGGTGCAAAATCGATCAGTTATCGATATTATTTCTTTACGAAAGTTATCAATTATCGATATTTTTTGATTACAAAACCAACAATTTTAATCGAAATTCCGATAACTGTTGAAAAAATTAAAAAAAACAAACCATTGGAATACGATTTCTTTATTTTCGATATTGGTATTGATACCGGCTAGTTGTAATCGATATACCAATAACAAGATTTTTGGGCTTAAAAATATCATCAATAATTTAAATTTAATAACTTGAGGATTCCATTAATAGTGGATATAGAACCACAAAACTTCACTTTAGAATTGTTTCAAATTATTAAATACCGATAACCTTTTCTTCGATATTGATAATTTGTAAACCATATTTTTTTGTATTGTCGTAAGAGTTTCAAAATGTAGTATATCTATAAAAAAGGCAATTGTATCGATATATTTCGATATCAATAATTTATAATCGATATATATTCTTTTATCAGTTTGAGAATTCAATGAAATGTGCACATAAATCCATAAAACTAAATTTTTTAATCATATCATGCAATAAAATATCGATATTTTTGCGCCTCGATATCAATAATTTGATTAGAATGAATGATTAGATATCGATAATACCGCTCTTCGTTATCAACAATTTATAAACCATAATTCTAACTAATGTCTAAATGATTAATTATCGATAATCCTACTTCTCGCTATCAATAATTTATAATCATATTTTGTATATCGATAAACTCAATAATATAATGATATCTTTCGATTTAAATAATTTGTATTCCACATTTTTTACTAATGTTAGATATTTAAAAATTTGGTATGTCGATAAAAATCGATATTATAGCGATGTCAATAATTGGTGAACCACATTTCTTACTAATGTCGTATGATTGAAAAAATTTAAAATTTGGTCCTTCGAAAAAAACGATAATTTATCGATATCGATAACAAAAAAATTAATCGATATTTTAGAAATCCGTAATAATTTGTTTTCCTCAAGAAACCCTTACTTTAAAAAAAAAAATGTGTTAATTAGAGTAACAGAGTTGTATTGACTAAAAATGTGCTCCTACTAAAATTTTTAACCGAAATTATCAATGTCCTACAAAAAAAAAATTAAATTAAAATAGAAATCAGTTACTTACAAAATAAAAAATAAATAAATTTAATACACTGGATAATACGTTTACTCTTTAAGATTTGAATTGCTCGAACAATAAACCAAACTATGTATATTAAATTAAGTAACTCTGAAAATTAAACAAAAAAGAACAGCATAAGCAAGTCTGGAAAACAGAAACGAAGAAGATATAGAAGTCTTTGTATCAAACAATATAAATTCATGTTTTACAGCAACGAATAACTGTTTGCAACTCAAAAATACTAAGCTACAAATTAATAGATTTTGGCGAGCATTTTGTAAGTCGAAGATTAAAAATTTTAAATTTAATATATTTTTCATAACGAAAACTTTTAATTACTTCAAAGCCGACACAACAATTTAATTTTTTTTTTATAAATTTGGTTTTCGATTATTATTGTTTTAAAAGGTGGTTCGTACCATAGTATATTCCGACATTCTAATTTGAGTAAAGCCATTTTAGATTGAATTTTCTTCAATCGCCGCTCGCTTGTTGGCATAGACCATAGACTTGACGTAGCTTCACAGGAAATAATCTAACGGCGTCAAATCGACTGACCGAGGCTTCCAATTGACTGAGCCATTTCGTGAGATAATGCGTTCACCAAATTTGGTTTTAAATAAATCGATTGTGACATTTGTAGTGTGGCTTGTGGCGCCGTCCGGTTGGAACAACATATTGTCCAAGTTCATATCATCCAATTTGGGCTAAAAATATTCGGTTATCATTGAGCGGTAGCGATTCCTATTCACAGTAACGTGCCGGTCTTGATCATCACGAATCAAGTATGGACGAAAATGTAATATTTTCGAGATGCCATGGCGACTCATGGAGTATATGTGGATTGCTGCCTGACCAATAACGCATATCTTGCTTATTGACGAAGCCATTCAGCCAGAAATGAACACCATCACTGAAGATGATTTTTCGATGAAAATCCGGATCATTTTCAAGTTCTTGCTCAGCCCAATTCACGATAATACGACGATTGTGGTGGCCAAAGGGCATCAGTGCTGACATCAATTTGATCTTGTAAGAATGTAGATCAAGATCTTTTCGCAAAATTCGCCACAATGACGTGACAGAGTTGCCCAACGCTTGAGAACGACGTGTGAGAGACTGATTTGGGTTTTCCTCAATTAATGCGGGCTACGGGCACTTCTTTGTCTCACTGGCACGGAAACATTTTGTACTGTGCCTTTGGATTTAAATTTTTCCACTCGACGCTCAATTGTTAATCTGACAGAGCAATTATGACCACTATAAATTGAACATAGCGCGCTTAAAGTTGAAGCCACAGACTCCGAATTTCGGTTAATTTTAATAATTTCGACTTGTTGTTGGATCGTACATCTTTATATGATGAAATGGCAAACGTTACTGATGAGAAATGTCAAAAGAGTGGGATAAAATTTGGCGTCGTTTGCTGTCAATCTCGGTCTACTTTTGTAGCGTCGTTAATTCTAAAAAACTCTTTCTCCTCCCGCTTGTCAAAATCTTATTCCTAAGATTATTTGACTGTCTGATTGAATTTTTTTGAAAAAAGTTAATAAGTTGAGTTTTCATAAGAAAACTCGCGTCTGCTTGACAGCTTTCGCTCAGTGCACCCAAAATATTGCTATTATGACGTCACTTTAGCGTTTTCGCTCAAAGTTTATGTGTTCGACAAGCCTAGATTTTGGTCACCGGCAATTTTTGTATTGATTTTTTTCACAAAATATTATATGTGTTTTTTGTTTAGATTATTAGAAGCACAGCATAAGACTTTGGTGCTGAAAGCATCAGGAAGATTAGAGTTCTTTCTAGCGCAGCGACTTTTAATCTTTAAAATTTAAATAAATTTTAATCACGTGATCGTACACTTCAAATAATTTGTGCAATGCTCTCTGTTTTACTGTAATTTTTATTATTATTTTTTTTTTAAATAAATTAATTGATAAAAAAATAATTTTGAAACCAATTAATTGTCTAATTAGCAATAAAAAATGTGTCAATGTTGAAAAAATATATACATATGTATTATGTTTTGTAACTGTTTATGCAACAGAAAAGCAGCAGAAAATCAATAATTTCATATAAAACAAAAATATGTATATGTATGCAAGCGTGTATTTATGTAAACAAAAAAATAATTTCGAAAAAATGGAAAAATAAATATTTTACTTATTTATTACGACATAGCTGGAATAAAGCAAAATAAATCGCTAAATTATTATGTTTACGAATATTAAGACAAAAGCAACTTACAACTACCGCTACTAATACATACAAAGCTCAACCACCCCACCCCGTAACCCGCTTAAAAAAAATAAAAATAAATTTTAAATACTAAAAATTACAACAGCAACAAACATACACCTTAACCAAGAAATGCATCTGAATTTATACAAACATACATACACATACATACAAACAACGTATCAACAGCAAAAAAAAAAAAAAACAAAAACAAATGAAACGAGCCCCAAAACTGTGGAAAAATATAAATTAATGCAAGAAAACAGCAAATTTTACAGTAACAGCGAAAAGTAAGCTTACATACACACACACATGCATATGTAAAAAATGTACGAGCCTGTACATACATACATACGAGTATGTGCACACAAAACAATCGTAAGCGGTCATCGGTGTACAGCGACGACAGTGACGCACGAAGGTCAGCAGACATGTTGATTCATGAAATAAATTTGAAAAAATTACAAAATAAATAAAAAATTACAAAATAAATAAATAAAAAATTACAAACAAATAAATAAAAAAAAGCATAAAAATACTAAAAAATATGCAAATTCATGTATATACATACATACATACATACATAGAGACGACGTGCGCGTGACCAGCGTGTGAGAGAATTTTTAATTTACTTAGGTATTTGAACATTGAATATCATTGACTGAGAAAATACGTATAGTTCGTAAGCATAACAAGTACTTATACATACATAGAAAAACAAAAACAAAAACAAAAACATTATTATTATGACTATAAGTAAATATATATATAAATATGTATGAAGCAACACAAATTTCAATAAAGTCAAGATACAAAGCAAAAACAAAAACAAAGGCATAAAACAACTTCATAACCAAAAGTAAATGCTGAAAAACGGTAAAAAATAAAACAAAAACAAATAATTAAATGGGAGCGTGGAAAATGAGGAAAATTAAACAAAAACAATTTGCATAAGTGTAAAATCGTAAATTATTCGTAAGACAAATGTAAGAGAGAACTGCAGTAAAAACCAATTTACGAACGTAGGCAGATAAGTAATGAATAATGTAAACACAAACGAAACACATTCTCATCTAAATATTGTACATATAAGTAAGTACAAGTGCAAGAAGATTAAATAAAACAAAAATAATGAAAGTAAATAAAGACAAAATTAAAGGATGCTCTGCAATAGCAATAAGTCCTGTGCATTTTACTTGTTCATACTTTGAAGTTTTGAAGGGGATTGGGAAATTAGAGAAACAAAAAATAATAAAAATAAATTATATATATATTATTAAAAATAAAAATAAACTATATATATATTATTAAAAATAAAAACTAACAAAATTGTGGAAAAATTAAAGTTAAATAAGCAAAAAAGAAATAAAAATTAAATTTTTAATTAAAAAACAAAAATAAAAAAACACATTTAAAAAAATTGGTAGTACTGAAAAATTTCCGAAAGGCTTAAAAAATAAAATTAGACAATAAATTATAAAAAAACTAACGATATATAAAAAATATTAGATACATATAAAACAATTAGAAAAAAATGTATAACTTAAAAAAGGTTGTACATAAATAAATAAAAAAAAACGTATAAAAAATTACAAAATAATATGAAGAATTTAGAGAATGGTTAAAAAATCTCAAAACAAAAAATTAAAAAAAAAAAAATTAAAAACAAAAAACTAAAAAAAAAAATGTAATCAAAAAATATATATCAAAAAGGGTAAAAGATATAAAAATAAAATAAACAAATATATAAGTTATTAAACAAGTAAAATTTAAATGGACAAAAAAATATTATAAACAAATTAAAAAAAAAAACTTAAAAACAATAATAAAATTTTAAAGCAAGAGTTTAAAAATAAGAAATAATTTATAAAAATAAATATTAATTTAAAAAAAACAAATTATTCGAAAATATAAATTATAAAAAAATAAAAGTTATATAAAGAAAAATATCATTTTCTAGTTTAAAGAAATAAAAAACGGTTTAAAAAATTAAATTACAAAAAAAAAAATAACATAAATATGCAAAACTTTATGTGTTTATGTGTGTGAAAAATGATCACGAAAAACATAAAATAAAAAATAAAAGTATAAATAATTAAAAAAAAAGTATAAATAAATAAAAAAAAAGTATAAATAATAAAAAAAAATAAATAAAAGTATAAATAATTAAAAAAAAATAAATAAAAAGTATATATAATATTAAAAAAATATAATAAAATTTCCAATTTAATGAAAAAAAATAAAACATTAAAAAAATTAAATTATAATCCAAAAATAGAAATAAAAGTAAACTATGGCCAAAATTGGTAACACAAATAAACATTTTCGATTGCTAATTAAAGGATGATTAATTTCGAGGTCCCTACTTTTTTGAAGAAAAAACGCAAAAACTTCAAATTTAATGGGGAATGTTTATTATCATTCGAAATAACATTCTTTGGCATTTATTTTATGAAGATTATCTCTTTCAAATGTTGGCTGCGGCTACGGCTCAGATGATCTATCCACTGGGTCCAATTTTCGATGACTCGTTCAAGCATTTCGACTGTTAACTGGCAAACGACACGTGTAATGTTTTGCTCCGAGGCGCCGAGATCACGAACTTTAATTTCAGGTATCAAATAGTCGGTTATTTTGATGCGATAACGGTCGTTATTGATGACTATGATTTCCGCGAAAACATCCCAGCAAAAACTGCTTGGAGAGGAGATCGTTATGTTCCTTAACCGGAAGTCTACGGCCGTATACATAAAGAGGCATCCTGTGATAGTCCGTAGTGCAGTGTTCTGACACGTCTAATGTTTCCTCGTCTGCGTTTCATCACATTCAGGCGACCATATCGGTGCGGAGTAATTTAAGACCGTTCGGCCGATTGCTTTGCATGTTGCCGACAACGTTTCTTTGTCCTTTCCCCATGAGCTTCTGGCTAGCGACTTCAGGATTTGTTGAATATGGTTGCTGTTGGTTCAGTGAGAGAGGATGTTAAGCAGAGTAGAAGAAAGGTCGGACTGTTCCCACGACAGTCGGGTCTACGTAAGCGGAACGGGCCCGGATTTTATCCGGCCAAGGACTGTCGACTCGGCAGAGTTCCCAACAGTATTCAAACCGGTTTTATACCAGCAAGGGCTAGAAACTCAACATCACTCCTTACAATTATTTGGAAAATTAACTCTGACCTTACAACAACAGCACCAATCAAATAAAAAATAAATAAAAAATCGGGGGTTTTTAGTTTTACTAAAAAAAACATTCGAAAATGTAATTCATACATAATTTATTAGACACTCATTGAGTTGCGAAGATTTGAAATAACAACGATTTCGCTTGCAGTTATGACTATATAAGATATATTGTATGTATATTTTTCAAACTTAAATGCAAACTACAAGACCGAATGTGGGCACATTAGAGTACAAATTTATTTACCGTTGTGCGTACATACAACTTACTAGATACAGATGTATGTATGTATGGATTGGTATATAAAGTAGCAGTATTTTGTACATTTACGCCTTGAATTGAACCGAATTTCAGCCTGGACGCAGCGGCGCCAGCAATTTTTGAACGGAACAAACTACGCCAAATAATACGGTATACACATATACATATATGTAAGTATGTAAGTAATGAAAATTAAACAGCAACTTAACTACGGGGATGCATATGTATGTGTAACTTACAAACGAAGTGAAGAAAGTGCCACAGTTTGACGCGTCAGTGGACGCATTGGATTGATGGTGGGACGCCAAGGCATTACATAGACGGCGATGTAGCGCCAATTGTGCTAAACTTACATACATAAATACAAATTCTTGCCACTGAGTATGTGTATGTGTGTTTGCACTTTCATTATATTGTATTACATAATATTTTTTCAGTCTATATTTCTAACTACTTTTTGCACTTTTTGCACTTTTCGGACCTTTCGGACTTTTCGGACTTATCGCACCTTTCGCATCTTTCGCATCTTTTGTTGTCTTTTTAGCTTCGGCGCGCTGGTGTGAGCGCTCGTGGCGACGCAAATCGCCTACCATGCGAAAACTTTTCGAGCAAATCGCGCACACGTTGGGCTTTTCACCTGAAATACACAAGAAAATTGCATTAAAAAATATTTCACTAGATGAAGGTACGTCGGCGCTTCGTTACCGGTATGTATTCTGCGATGATCCTGTAGATATGTGCTCGCGCGGAATGCCTTAGGGCAGAATTCACACTTGAAATTGCGCTCGCTGGTGTGTATGCGACGATGCAGCACCAGCGAGTATTTGCGCGAGAACGCTTTACCGCAATATTCGCACTGGTGGTTCTTATCGTCGGTGTGCTTCGACGTGACATGATACTTCAGATCGCCCCATTGACGGAAATCACGTTGACAATAGTCGCATTTGTACGGCTTATCGCCGGTGTGCGTGCGTATGTGTGCCTTCAGCGCATTTAACGCCAAAAACGATTTGTCACAATGGTTACACTGATGTGGACGCACGCCACTATGTGTGCGTACGTGATATCTGAGCGCATTGCGCGAATTGAATTCACGATCACATTTCATGCAATTGTATTTGCGTTTCTTGTTTTCCGAGACAACGGGAATTTCCTCATCGTCGCAGCCATTATCCGGTAGTATTTCCTCAATTGGATTGTATTCGACGAATTGCACTTCGCTTTCCTCATAGGTGACGGGTTCTTCTTTGCAGATCACCTCCTCCTCCACCACCACCTCATTGCTGTCTATAGCAGTTCTTAGTTGTGCACTTTCCAGACGCACTGGTACGTTGGCATTTTCGGCTAAAACAAATTGTGACACATGTAATGGTTGAAGTAAGTCCGTGGATGTGTTTGGCTCTTGTGGTGACTGACACTGTAATTGTGGCTCATCCGCTTCAACACTGGATAAGCTTATGGGCGGTAATTCATCACTATAGTATGTGGTACCGTTGGCTTCGTTTGTAACCACAATGTTGCCACTTTCTTCAGCAATTTCGTTCACAATGTCGTTCACAATGTCATCGTCGTCATCATCATCAACAACACCATCATGGTCAGCAGGTATTTGGGGCTCCATTTTTGGTATGTTACCATCAGACTTTTGGTAAGAGAGTAGTTTTTCTGCCGGCGGTAGCGTGTTTGGCTCTTTTGGCGTTGTATTGGCTCGTGTTAAAGCTGCGCTACTCATCATGGGCATGGGGGGTAGTGGTTCCGTGAACGATACATCGCCATATGATTTGTTCTTGAAGGTAACGCCATTGAAGTTGTCGTTAGTGAACCTACATAAGCAAATTCAAGTTGAGTTTTGCTGCATACACAAGCGAAATAATACTTTACCATGTGCCGCGTATGCCGTTGGAGGTCATCAAGTCCAGCGCATCGCAAGTGTCTTCGATGGACACCTTGTCCACCACATTACGTATGCCCTCGAGCATATCCTCGCTGTCGCTGAATTCCACCTCAACGGTGCGTTTTGATGGTGGCGAGGCAGTATGTGGCACAAAAGTCATAATTCTACTCATGTCCGGTGCATTAATTTCATTGCTACGAACATCCACTGTACTCAAAACATGACGCATTGGGGACCCGTCGACGCCAGAAAAGTCGGGGAAATTTAAGTGCACATCATTGAAGACTTGATCGACACTCGCGTCAGGGGACTATTTGGAATTAAAGAGAAGAAAACAGGCGCGCGATTTGAAAATCCAGTGTTTTATATTTTCTATATGGCAGCGCTGCAGTGATTTGCTAACAATTTCTTTGCATACTTTTAGGCGCACTTATGATACCCGCCTCTAAAGAAAGGTAAACAAAATACACCCTCAACACTGCCACACATAAACACACTTTTCTCAGCAATATTTAAAATTTTCTCACTTTCTTGTCCGCCGTCAATATTTTTTGCGGCTCCAAAGCCTCCAACGATGTCTTCATCGCTGCCAATATCGTATCCGGCGTGGTAGGTTCATAGTGCTGTTTTAGATGCCCGAAGAACTGTAGCTGCGAATTCGAAGTGTTCCCACAAATCTCACAATTAAACATCGACACATTCAGGCGCCCCTGCTCCTGCAATTTTTGCACCTCACCCAAAGGTGCCTGCGCCATTTCATTATCGGCGCTACTCAGCGATACACGCAACTTGCGTGAGATGCGCTTTTTGTGGGGCAGCACTTTGCGCGCATTGGACACATGACGCTCATACAGATCATCAACACTAACATTCATAAGGTCCGCCGCATCGTCTAAACTCACGTTGCCATCGGTTAACAGGAATTGTTGCACAGCAGCATCATCGCCTGCCTGATTGACTGATGCACTGCTGTTAAGGAAATCACCATTTAGTGTTATATACTGCGTGTGCTTGTTGTGGCTATAGGAGGTGGCATTGTTGTCCGTTCTACTAGTTAATACCATCGGTAATGTTGCTGCTGTTTGTGTTGGCGTATTTAAAGCGTTTAAGGTGGCTTCGGCCACATTTGTTACATTGCTTACGGCCACATCGGCCGGTGTGGGTCGATAATGGAAAATTGTATTTGGAAAATGCAGATCGGGTGTGAGTGAGACTGTATCGGAAACTTTTACATTATAACCAACACTACCGCCGCTGCCGTCAGTTGTTGACACTGTGTTGGCTGAGGTGACTAACGGCGTTGATTCCATAAAGTCGATTAAGTAGTTGTTGGTGTCACGTATGAATGAGGGCGTTAGGAGCGATTGCAAGGGAAGATCCTGTAAACGTTGCGATTAGCTGTGGTTAAACGCTGTTGCACTTAACTTACATGATCAATGTATTCTGACTCCTTTCGCGATAGCGCCTGCTGTAACGGTGGCTCGTCCATTACTTTGCCGTTTTTTTCCTTCTTCGACCGCGTTTCACTCCGGCTGTTAATGTGCTGTCACGTCGTTTGCATTGAAATTTACGCGACTTTATTGGTTTCTTGGCGAACGTTTTTAGGAATTTTAGCACTTTTGCACACAATAAAATAAATGTAATTATTGTAATTACTTAAAACCGTGCGTTGACCACAAAAAATAAACAGCCAATTGCCAATTGAATGCGAAAGTCAAGAGAATAACAAAATGTCAAAAAGCGATTGACATTTCACTACAGCGATGCCGAACAGCTGTGAGTGGCAGAAGTGCTTATTCCCAGCAGACAATTGAGGTGCATAGCGAAGTTAACAGTGAGTTTAGAGTATGCAATTGGTTGGGTTATGGTGAATTTGAATGGGATTAAAAAATATACGTTATTTTCGGAACAATTGCGTATATTCTTTTTAAATTAATGTGAAAAGTGAAAATCTTTTATTTATTATTCTTTAAGCTTTGTAATATTAGAATAATTTTCTGGCTTTATAGGATTTTTTTTTTTTAGAGATAACAGCCCTTGACCAGACAAAACCTCGGATCCCTTCCCCGAATGTAAACTAGACTGGGAACCTTAGATACCTATATTAGTATTATTTCATATGCCATAAAATGGTTATGGATTTTTCAATAACCTCTGCTAATAGAAACGGAGTTGTTATATTTATAAGATAATTTTGAATTATTCGTTTTTTATACGTGCGCATTAGGCAGGATGGTTGTTGAAAGAGTACCTGTTCATGCTCATATCACGGTATTAAAGCAGACCTAAGGACCCAATCGAGTGCCTTATCATTCCAGGCATCTAGAATGACTTGAGATAACCAGGATTCCTTAGGCCAGACAATCGAGAATTTTGTTCCAGGTCGGACAATATACATATTTTGCTTTGAAAGCAGCTCAATACTCGACTCCAGGCCGTACCCACGACAGTCGGGTCGGGGTAAAGGACTGTCAATTCGGCAAGATTCTTCCACTAAAACAACAACTCGACTCCAGAGTCGCTATGATTAGCCTACTGAAATTGTTTATGCTTGTTCTTATCCCTCTATGTATGCATTTAAAAATAGCAAATATTTTCCAGAATGACGTAAGTAAGTTTGTAGAATAATAACGCACCTCTAATCGAACTACATATATTTACGCACTTGCACTACCAATCATAAACAAGTAAACAATAAACAATTAATTATGAAGAAATTTAGACACATGACTATCGATCAAGAAATGTTACAGTATAGACTCAATAAACGAAACGAGTAGGCAAAATAAAAAAATTCGAAATTTATGAAAAAACCTAATTAAAATTAGAACGAGCACCAAAATGTTTCGGAAACTATCATTCAAATTAATTAAAAAAAAAAATCCTTGTCCGTCATTGTTAAAGGATTCCCATTCTACAAGTGATCGCCTTTGCACTAATTTACCATAGCCCATTTCCTTTTATGTGCCGTTTTGTCTCAAGCACTTCACACTGCCGGATTGGCTTGTCAAACAAACATCATTTCGCACAAATTTCTGATGTCGGCATGAATATTTCTATTGGATTCCATTTAAGTAGGCGTTTTGATCTTGCCGTGCCGCAGTTGAGGGGCAACTTTGATCATAACAAACTAATCAGAGAGCTCTTGTGGCAATACGCGCGTAAACACATGATTATAAAAGAAGTGTAAACACAAATATATGAACGGGGCTTTCTCTGATGGAGCTGTATTTATAGAGAATTGTTGGATAATTTTAGTAATCATCACAGATGAGAGCTAAAACTATGCGCCTAGATTTGGGTGAGTGGAAAGTTTAAATCAGTAAATTTAAAGGAGATTTTTTCAGATGTCGTTCTTCTTAGACAATTTCGCACCTTTGGTTCCAACTCTCCGGAATTTCAACATGAGGTCTCCAAAAAAAACCGGGAGTCAAGATATGACTTTGCAATGCTGTGGCAATTTAGTTATAGCGAGTGTCCAAAGTGAAGATTCCAAGAATTTTGAAAGAGCGCTGGAGTATAAAGAATATGTCCTGGGTGTCTTTCTTGACATAATCGAAGCATTTAATAATGCCTCCAATGACGCAGGAGGATGAACGGAGCAGAAGTACCTACCAAGGATCATACCAAGTAGCTGAGAGTAAAAATTTGGACTGCAAACTGACGTGGAAACTCAATGTGGAAGAGACGGACCTACCACCTGTTCTTATCCATAGATATTTCACAGCAGTACATCAAACCAATCTTACATTACACTGCTTTGATGGGGTGGAGCGCTGCTAGTAAAATGTCATACAGGAAACCGTTGGAGCGAATACAGCGACTCACTGCTCTCTGCATAACGGAAGCACTAAGAATCAGCGACATGATTAACAGATACACGGATGGACCAAAAATGAATGAAGGAGTGGGATCTTTTTTGCGGAGATAGATCGAACCACCAGTGGATCGCTTAACACATACACGGACGAATCAAAAATGGCTGATAAAGTTGGCGCTGGGATCTATTGCGTGGGGCTGGATCGCAACCTTCAAGATGTCGGAATACTGCAGTATCTTTCATGTAAAAGTCTTTGTCAGGAAAGCTACTGAGATAGCTAACAACACAGAAAGTGATGTAAAGAATATATTATAGCAATAATCTCACTTCGAATTTCAACAGAGAATGTCCTTAAAAGCAGGACGGTGGTAGATTAGTGGCTTTCGGAAAGCGGCTGCATATATGTACATATACTGGCTTCCAGGACACAAGGGCGTTTCGAGAAACAAAATAGCTGATGAGATTGTCAACAGACGGTTCAGGGTGAGATAGAATGCCTTATTCAGAATCGCCAAGATCATGTGCAAAGTAGTCGAAGAAAACCACACAAGCTCTCTACCCAATCGGTCTCAGAAAGATTGCAGGTTGTTGGTCTGTCACAGGTCACAACTTACTGGCATCACATACGAGCCGTATGGGCATTATTAACGATGAACTTGCAAAAAGTGCAGAAAAGTAGGTATGAGAGAGACGCCGAAGCACCTCCTCCACTTATGTCCGGCATTATCTAGACCCCGCCTGGAATATCAAGGAGCTTCACAGTTCAAGAAACTGGAGAAAATATAAGAATTAGTCTTCACTAAACTTCGCAAAACACATTGACGTCATGTACGAAGCTCGCTTTAGCTAGTAACTGAACAAAATTCCTTCTGGCGTTATAAAGGACCTTTAGGTCTATGTATGGCGGGAATCTAAACCTAAAGATTTGTAGAACGTCTTTTAATGAAAAGTGCTTTGATTTTAAGATCTTACTTTAAGAATACCCGTTTTAGTGATCTGGTTAGCCATAGCGTTGAAATGTATAATTATTTTAATTATCTTGAGACTCGTTATAAAACGAGAAATAGCGTTAGCTTTCAAATCCAAATTTATCATGAAATATGTATGTAGAAGCTGATGGAGTCAGAGGAGAATAGAGGTGTTCTCTCAGTTGGAAAAACTATAGGACTCCAATGCTTAGTACGTAGTAAAATATTATAAAACAAATCATAATGTTATAAATATAACGAACCGAAGAAGAACAATATTCCGCTTCACACTAAGACACTCGGCTACAGTCTGCATATTAAGAATTCCTTGTATGTATGTATATTTACTCAATAATGTCTGTATGTATCCACGCACACTCATATACACAAATAATAATGCCCATAAATACGAGTATTACTCATGTAAATGATTCTTCCTCGTAATTTGAATGTTTCTAATCCCGTCAGCCACTTGAATTACTACTATGGTTTCCTTATGACAGCCACTTTCAAGTTTTACGAAGCCATAATAATTGTTTATTAAACATTATCGAATTGTTTGAGTGACTGTGCCGCGACCAAATCAGCATAAATGCGACTAATATCCGACAAAACAGAAAGGGAAAGCAAGAAACTCGGCGCAGTGCTGGGAGGGATAGATGCGGAGACGCAGCAAGTTATTAATGCCAAGGCAAAGTGACAGAGGGCTCATTAAAAATCAAGAGAAATTTATTTAACAGCGATTTGTATCAGTCCATGCAAGGCGTATGGGTGCGCGTAGTGCTCCCGAATTGCCCAAATGTGTGCACAACTCAATGAACCACTTAGCGAGTCTCTAAAATGCAATTTACGAGCTGTTACTTGTACAACTGTGTTGGCTGTGGCGGTTGTTGTGGTTATGGCTGTGTTGTTGTTATTGCTGTTTGTGGAGTCGAGGAAGTGCGGGTGGATGCTTAGCCGGATTGTTTGTGTGTATTTATGTTCACACTCGTTGGTGGCGTTAATCCAACCTTGGCGTTGCATTCATCCAGAAATTTTCGGAAATTATTTTATTAGTGATGCAACACAGCTCACGAGGATTATGGAGCGATTAGCGGCTGCATAACGATGCTTGTGACCATATGGAGTATGAAAAACGTTTGGGGCGAAAAACAAAAACATGAAGTTTATGAGCTAGATGTAGCTGTCAACAGAACTATTGAAAAATAATAGACGGAGCGATTGAGTATGACTTTGGAAAATGATTTGTTGATTGTGGGTTAATTTGTAATTAGTGGGTTATGCAGGAGATAAATAAATATGTGGGTATACATGAGTGTGAATTTCTTCACGAGGAAGTAAGGTAAGATCCCAATCGAATATATATTCGTATATTTTGGAGCTCATTGAAGTCCATCAGCCAGTCTTCACAAGCTCATAGTTCTCTCTTAACTTTTGTACCCTAACTTCTTCTTATCTGATGCTTTCTAGGGATGGGTCTTCAATCTTTGATATGATAAATTTAAGAGGCTCAGCAAACTATCAGACCAAATATTTTACGGCATAACAGGTCAATTGAAAAGTCCAACAATAGCAGTTCGAAGCCCAATTAATGGATTTTTGACATTCTTTCCAAAGTTAGTCAATAATATTTATTCCATGCGCATCCCAAAATACACACGCCATAACCTTGCCAGCTGAGTGTTGTGTTTTTCCACGCTTTGGAGCGCAATCCTTGTTTGTAGTCCACTCGGATGACTGTCGATTGGACTTCGGTATCGATATCGCCGCAAAAACTCGGGTTTATTACGCTTGAGCATCTCCAAACACTGCTCCGAATCATTAACTCTTCAATGTTTTTGGTCAAAAGCGTGGTTTTTGGTCTTACGCGGACCCCACTTTGCACAGAACATTCTCACACCCAAATATTCGGGAATGATATGAGGTATATGTTCAGTTGATATCTTTAGAGAGCCTGTTATCTTGAACAACTTCACCTTACGGTCATCCGAAATTATTTTGGGCCTTCTTGATGTTTTCTTCGGTAACAACCTCTTTTAGGCGTCCGCTGCTTTCACCGCTTCACTCAAAATACGTACATATGTTCCCAAGAACAGACCTCTTACTCTGGATTAAAGCCTATGTTTTACACTTTCCTGTCCTATTAATATTTTTTGTAGATTCAGAATTCATTCTATTGATTTCATGATACCAATACTGAGATCTTCTATCCAACTTGTTCCTTGAAACTTAACCTAAAAGCTTTGACGAGTAAAAAAGCTCTTTCAATAAATTTTTCTGATGTCATATTTTTAAAATTTTTGTATAATTAGATTTCTTTGTGCATTTTAAAAGCTACAGTCTTATTAAAAATTGAAAATCTCTGTCTTTTTGTTGCAAATATGAATCAACAAATTGTGGTGGAATAAAACGCTACAGCAATTTATGAAGCTAAAAGGGAAGGGTTTAAAGACATTCTCAGGAAAAAATAATAAATATGTCGAAAATAATTGAATTTCGAAAATTTTAGATATTTGAGTTAGATATTCATACCTAGGGGCGCAGTACATATAATCCCAATCTCTCTATCTAGACATTTGTAGCATTTAGCTGGAATACTTGAAGTAAAATACCAGTGCAAATATGTTAACCAATACGGGGTTGAGGCGTAGATCTTTAAAGCAAACATAACTACGTTGGAAAAGACATAAGTAAATAAATTTAAAAAAAAAATTATACTTCCTCACCGATTTCCCTGCATTTGCTGTTTGTATACCCAACTCGCCAAATCGAAATACAACATACAATTAATGCTAAGCAAATATGCCACGCCTACGCCTCTTCCAAGTAAATGAGAAATGCGCACTCATACCGCTGCCAAGCCAAATAACAACAAAACATTTCCATCGTACACCAAACAGCAACTCATTAAAATTTATGTTATTTTATTTATTTCAACAATAAACGCCAAATATTTGCAAACTTTACGCTTTTACTGTTTGTTTTTGAGCATTTCTTTTCGAAATTTTTAAATCATATTTATTTTTCTTGAATTTATTAAAGAAAATAAACACAATTTGCTGGTAAAATTTGGGAACAAAAACGTCGAGGAAGCGAAACTCACGTGAATAGCCAATTTATGCTGTGCGTGTGTTTATGTTTGTGGCAGGCAACCGCAGCTGTTGTGGCACAAATTGATTTCCACTACTTTGCTAGCCATCTCTAGCTCGTCTACGCAAATATTTCGTTAACCAATTTGATCCTTTTGCATTGTCGTTGGCCAAAAGCAAATATTTGCTTTTAATTTGAAATTTTACTTGCACAAAAATATGCACACAAATAAATAAGTAAATAAATAAATAAATATGTGTATAAAGTGGCAGTTGTGCGTTTGAGCAAGATACCTGCTACCTGCCACTGCAGTCGGATGCTGCACAAATGCAACTCACGCACAGCCGGCCTATCCTTTTTATCACATCTATCAAATTTATGCACGCAGCTCAAAATTAATTATGTGCATTCGTTACAGCGGATTTACAAATTGGAAAAATCAAATATTTGTCAAGAAAAAATGACGAATTTCGAAGAGTTGAAAATCGTTTTTTGTATAGCTTGGAACGATTTAGGGATTATATTCAATTTTATGTTTATTTTTGTATGAAAATAATTATATATGGGGTATTCCATACCAAATCAACCACTTTTGAACCCGACCCCTTTAGATATTGCTGAAACTTATCCATCCTTTTCTAGCCTTTGAAAAACATTTTTGAGAATTTTTTCAAAATTTTTTGTTCAACTTCAAAAAAGTTATGAATTTTTCAAAAAAATGGCTTTTTTATTTTCAAATAGCCATAACTTTTGTAGGAATCGACTTTTGGGGGCCATTTTTTTTTTTTTTTAATTTTTGCTTTTGAATGAACTTTTCGAAAAAATTCAAGAAAAAAATTTAACACGATCAATTATATAAAATAATCGGTTTTTTCGTCATTTTTTGGAAGTTCGCCATTTTTGTTTTTCTGTTTTTTTCCTCAAAAAAAAAACTTCAATTAATTAGTTGTCAAATTAAGTATATATACTTGTATGTACATCAAAAGTGCATATACATAAATAAAAATCTGTAGATACATATGCATATGTTCAAAAAATATACATACATACATATGTATATATTTTATTATATAGATTAGACTATTGAATTTAAGTTGTAAAGCCCTCTAAACTCAAAAAATTGTACAGATTTTACAGAAATGATGAAAATAATATTCTCCAGAAGTATACTTTTAGGCCTCCATTACACTTGTCTAATAATTTTGTACCCAGCAAGGTCAAATTACATAACTAGATAACTCAATAATCTATTTAGTAAAGAATCTTGAAACGAAGGTAGATGGAAAAATTAATTCTCATCTATTTTTAGCCTTATTGGGGACAGGAAGCTATACAGATTGAAGACGGATCTACTTTGGTTCAGTCCAGTACTTTGGTTATCCCTACTTCCTACTTGCAACCAATGAGGGAGCTACATCCGTACTTTGAGAAAATAGTGTAAGACACTAAAACTACAAAATCAGCCACCCAAAGCTGATATAAATATGACGAAACATAAACATAAGAGCTTCTGAACAAGTTTAGAAGTGAAATATTTGTGCTCACAGCCTCTATTCGAAGTTATTTTCCCTTTGTCGAACATACTTCAAAAGGGCTGATGGCATCAATTTTTGAAATTGCTCAGGTATACTTAAGAATATAAGATTTTAGGAACAAAGATACATTGTTATTGGCATTGCTCTATCGTTTTCACTAAGATAACTCTCATATTGGCCGATATATGTGGTATAAAGTAAACCTGTAGTTCGAAAATCTTTATCGCTAAGCGAATTTTTGATCCGATTCAACCCATTTTTGGGCCAAGAGTGTATGTTATTATTATCAAAGAAAGATTCTCCCCAAATTTTCAATAACATATCGGGCAGATTGACCGATATTTTCGGCAAAAGTCAGCCATGCGTGCTGGGGTCCATAAATTCGGTATATGTGGTTTGAAACTCACTTTCACACTCGAGATGGCACACCGCTCACTTTTTTGCCGAGTAACATTTGTATAAAGCTTTATTAAGATATCACAAATTATACTTAGGCTTACACGCTTTAAAAAATACCTTTTACAGGAGCCTTCTCTCGGTCGTAAAAATAAAATTCATAAAAAATACTATAAAATAATAAAGGTTCTTGAAAAGTCAACAATAAATCAACGATTTTTTAGAACCATTATTCTTCTAATACCCTAGTTTCCTAGTAATAGAGACACCTGTAACGTAACTCCAGCTCCTCCAGCTGTTCATCACCAGTTTACTCTATAATTTTGATTCATTAGTATACTCAAGCTGGTTATTTTTGACAATACAATCACTTTACGTGCAATAGTAACTATTTTGTCGAGTTTTTTTTCTATTTGTGTTTGTTGTTTTCGATTTTTATAACACAACCGCTGACAAAAGTGGATATTTCCGCCCCCAATTGCGTATACTCGCCCTCTTCATATCTCATTAGAAAGTTGCACAACAAAAGGCTGTGAAAATTACTGACAAAAAATAACAACAATAATAATCAAAAAGAGAGAGAGCACCACACGGAGCTAGCAGCAAACAAAAAAATTATAAAAAATAAAGTTTCGACTCAGCTAAAAAACTGGAAGCAAAGCCACACACATACTCGAAGCGGAAAAGGAAATTGTCTGACAATGCGGCCCCTTGGTATATGACAAAAGCAACAATAACAGCAACAAAGTGTTTCCTTTTTTGGCTGACGCAGTGAACGCGGATGCCAAGTGCCTTCTTTTGTTTTTTGTCACGCTTCTGTGGCGGCCTCGCACTTTTCCACACAGGAAATACAAAAACCCTACACACACACACATAAAGCTCGTACCCATGCAGCCGAGCAAGGCTGCGTGTGCTGTGAGTTAAGTTGGCTGCTGTTTTGAAGTTGCACAGTTCGTGCTACAACTTGAAAAGTGACAACAGCAGGAAAAAAAAATAAAAACAACACAACAACAAACATTATTGCATAAAAGCAACAGCAATATGTACAAAACTTGATAATAATATGTTGCAACATTGCAAAGTGTAGCAGCAACACAAGTCTTCATTATATACATATACCCAGATATATTTGTTTCGAGAGTGCTGTGCGGCATATCGATTGAATTCAATAGAATAAAACAATTATGTAATATCTTTGTGTTGCTGCGGCCCCTGTTCTTCGGTGGAGGTTGTTCTGCTTGCTGCTTTGGGTAACAGGAAGACGCGTGTTCGATGAGGCATCAATGGTTGCCACAAAGTATGGTAGTCGTACGACAAAAATGCGCCACAATGCTTCAGAGTGGTTTTGCAAGTGCTTCAAGGAAAAATACAACGCTGGAGAAGAGGCACTAACAAGGTGAGGGCGGTATTTGAAAAAGGAGGGCTTTAAGATAGAACACGTGGGAAGGTATGGTCACAGGAAGTAAGGTGAGTATTGCAGAGAAGGCAGGAAGCTGAAGGTC